>JABWTJ010000584.1:58841-201341 GCA_016801875.1 Solanum sitiens
AGCGTCATTAAGCTTATTTTATCACAAACACATAATCACATTCATGAAAGCATAAGATTAAGCATATAGAAGGGTTTACAATACTACCAATACATATCATTCACTATTAAGAGTTTACTACAAATAGTATCAACCATAACCTACCTTCACCAAGGATCCTTGATCAAACAAGCAATCTCTCAAGCTTCTTGGTTCCTCTTGGTTGTCTCTCTCTATAGATCGTTCCTCTCTTCTCCGTGTTCTCTCTATTTTTTCTTCTCCCAAACTCTCTCTCTTTTCCCTAATTTAGCATCTAATTAGGTATAAAAGATGAGGAAACCACCCACTAAGTAGTAACGCAGGTCAGTCTCCTTTACACCCCCTAAGGATTTGAGGTTTTTTTAACATTGACCCACTTTAAAAAAGTTATATTATAGCAAGAAAAAGTCCAAAAACTCCCCTTTTAAAACTTACCCAAAATTGACCCCAGACTGGGATTACGCAACCTTGTGACGGGTCCGTCGTGCCTCCGCACGCGTCCGTTCCTGCACTTCCGTCACGACGGACTCGAGATTTGCTCTCAGTACCCAATTCTCAAGAGTTGAAGTGTTTTGAAACGGAACCTCACAACGGTCCGTCATGTCTGTGACGGTCCGTCTGCAGGTCCGTCACAGACTTCAGAGAATTGCTCTCAGTACCCAATTCTCAATAGTTGAAGTGTTTTGAAACGGAACCTCACAACGGTCCGTCATGTCTTTGACGGTCCGTCCTGCAGGTCCGTCACAGAGTTCAGAGAGTCAATTTCAGCACTCAAATATAAGAATTCCAAGTGTTTGGAACGAGACACCCTCGACGGTCCGTCGTGCCCATGACGGTCCGTCGTTGGATACGTCGTCTCAGACAGTTTTCCAGAAATAAAATCTGCTGCTCAAAACGACTAAGCAGGTCGTTACAAGGGCCCAAGTTTGATTGACCAGATTTAGGCTTATATTTAGGGGCTCATTTGAAGCCCAAACCTATTAAAGAAAATTATGAATGAAAGAAGGCCCAGCAGCCAAATATGCCAATTGGCCCATTATGGATAAAGCCCAAGTGAAACTAGGTAAGTGCATGACCTCCTAAGATTTGTTTTACCATGTTATTGGGCCAAGTGTGTACCACCTACTTGCATTAATTTGTCCCAAGTGGAATAAAAGAACAAAGGGAAAATGGACAGCCAAGGTCCAATAATATTAAGTCCAAAAAGGCCCAAGTTAAAAGGACAAGCAGGTGGGGCACCTACTTGACATTATATGGCCCAAAATTGGTCAAGAGTGTCGGCCATAACACCTCCTTTTTCAAAGGATAAGGATCAAGTCTTATTCTCCATTTTGAACTTGCAAAAGTTTCAGATTTCCTAAGTTCTTTCTTGGTCTCTCTTGGCTTCAATTAGCAGCCCTAAGACACCTTAGAGTTCTTGAGTGCTGTCTAATTTTTCAAGTAAGAAGTTTGAAGGAGAGTTTGAATTCTTGAAGTACAAGTTTAGAGGATAAATTTCCAGAATTAAGGTAAGACTTCAACCCATTTGTTTTCCTCTCTTTGATCATGTTTGGAGTGGAGAATTTTGTATATATTTATCAAGAATTTATGGATTGTGATAGATCTTTGAGTCAATATTCTCCTATTATGCTGAAAGATTTGAGATTGATAGTGGCTGCCTTATGAATATTGTTGTTGAGGGCTGTTTGGGTAGCTTGGGAGATGATGTATGAAGTTGTATTAATGTGTAGAGGAAGGGTGTGGTGGTTCACCATTTATGTAAGGGTTGTTTGGGCCTGATTTCCATCAAATATTTTAGCTACTGTTTTGGAGGACCTTATTGTGATTAGCTGCTGATGTTAGCTTAATCATGACTTATGTTGTAGATTAGCACCCAATAAGGAAGGCTGAATCGTGATAGTGGTATTGGTCAGAAAAATAAGGTATGTAAGGCTATTCGATTCTATATCCTTTTGGCATGAAATCTGGCACCTGCAATTAATATCAATGAAGTGTTTCCCATAAGTTCTATTTCTAGAAAAGGAAGCATAGTGGCAGCGTACTATCTCCAAATAGCTAACAATATTTCTTTCCCCATTCTAAGTACATGGAACTACTTCATTATATGTTCACTACTCTATACTTGTGTAATTTCCCCTTGTGCTGTTATAGAAATGGTATTTGCAAAAGAAAGTTTGATGAATCCTTCTCCTAAGCCAATTGAAGTCAATTGTGCCATTAAGGTCTTAAAGTAAGGTGTTGATGTTTCATAGCTCCTTATGTCATTGTTACTGCCTCAAAGTATTATTTTCATGTATTCCACTACTGTTCCATATTTTCATATCTCCAAGATGATTATGATCACCAAATCAACATCTCAAAAGTGTTATGAACTGATTAACAACAATCTCAAAGATTAAAGAATCTAAGTGAAGAAATCTATATAATTAAGGGTGGCAGCTCAGGGGCGAAAGCCTAGCATGGGCCGATCCCTATTGGTATAGAAAGGTGGCAGCTCAGGGGCGAAAGCCTAGCATGGGCCGATCCTAAGTTGTGTAATTATGAGGACCGCATCCCAGGGTTAATACGCCTAGCATGGGTCATCCTCTTCTACCACTGATCAGCTGGTCACTTGTATCACATGCCCAACAAAGATTATAACATACAACAAGGTAAAGAAAAGAATGTAGCTTACTTGATCCCATAAGAGTAAGCAAAGGTGGTCTTCTCTCCTAATCTATGCACCATTATGTTGCTACTTGATTTCATTTGAGCTTTGTATTACATATACTATTTGCCTTACATATTCAGTACATTTTTTGTACTGACGTCCTGTATTGGGGATGCTGCATTTCATGCTGCAGGCTCAGGTAGTCCAGCTAGTAGACCTCCTCAGTAGGAGCACTCAAAATTCTGCTACTTTTGGTGAGCTCCAAGTTGATTTCGAGCTTTATTAAATCCTTGTTAAATTCGTTTGGTATTGTATCGTAGTTAAGGGTAAGGCGGGGTCTGTCCTGACCTACTCTAGTCTTCTATCTTTTAGAGGCTTTGTAGATGTATGTACATGGTTCAGTTGTGTCTTAAGAAGTTGTGGTCTAAACGGCCAAGTCTTGTATATAACTTTTGGACCTACTTACGTTGGTTTATATCGCTGCATCCAAAGTGAACTTGTCTCAATTGTTATAGTATATGCTCAGTAAGAACAGGTTGCAGGTTGGTTCTCTCGGGCCATTTGGGCATCGGGTGCCTGTCCGTCTTAATGGGTTTTGAGGCGTGACACAAGCCTACATACGTCATTCTTACTTCATCTAGGTTAATGTTAGCGGAAAATTTGAACTTTTTGTTTTCTTATTTCATGCTAAACATTTTAAACTTAACATCATGGGCGTTTACAAATCAACCATCTAATATAGAGATAATGAAATGAAAGAAACAGTGCAATACTGTAATAAATGTATAATTTCCAAAATGGCACCAATACAATGTTTGAAATAAAAATGGAAAGAAACACTTGTGGAACATGCTCCACTAACTAAAGCCTACATCTAAGCTAGATTGTAATGGTAGACATCCTCGAAAGCATGAGGGCCTACCAAGTCCGGATGAAAGCTCCATGTCTGGATAGCTGAAACGTCAACCTGTAAGCTCTAGCGTCCACCTGTGCCTGCACCTAAAAATATAGAGTTGTATGGGATTAGTACACACTTGTATTAAGTATGGGTATATGCAAGCACACACCAGGGACATGCATGAGGAAGAATATCTCTTTCCTAACAACATGATTATGGAAAGTCAAGTCAGTGGACTTGCCAAATTGGGATTAGGAAAGTTAGTGAACTTTCCAAATTTGGATTAGGAAAGTCAGTGAGCTTTCCAAATTTGGATTAGGAAAGTCAGTGAACTTTCCAAATCTGATTAGGAAAGTCATGCCATGAGAGTAACATGCATCATCATACTTATTATATTGCACACAACACATAACATCTTACACATAACACATATCACATAGCATATAGCACATAACATCTTTAATAACATTCATTCATATGCCATGAGACCTTCGAATCATGGACTTGACATTAAGACTTTCCAAAATGAGGGCTCAATAAATGGGACCTCAACTAGGGAGTCTTCATTAGAAAACACAGAGTCTGCTTCATTCATTCATACGTACTTCATTTCATTTCGTTCATAGGCTAGTGTGAACACCAGCTATACCTAGGATGTAGTTTAAGACTTTCATCGGGTTTGCTGTGCACTGATAAAGAATAACCTAGTGTCATTACGTGAGTCTAGCTCACCTCTTGATTATCCTATCCTAACACCTTTGGTATCATTCATTTCATTATGTGCATCATTTGAGGCTGGCCTCATTCATTCATTGGGAACTTTAACTTTAACCGACATAGATCATGTGAGCATCATGAAATCCAGTGTCTCCCCCACACTGAAAAGAGGTGGAATCACCGGCCAAAGTGATCCAAAACATGCTAGCGTACATGGGACTTTAACCCCGCTAGATCCCTATATTGGCAGTATAGGTTCGAAGACCAGGAGATATAAGGAGACCCATACCCGGCAAGCCGGACAGTCTCATCTCATGAGAGTTATGTGAACCTCCGCCCTTCTCAAAAGAAGGCATCACCGCTCATAGCTAGTCTATCGGTGCTCAGTATAAAGTTCCATTACATTCAACTCATACGTCATGGAAGCTGACTTCTAGTATGAAGACATCATAGCTCAATAGATGATTTCTCATTTCATCATTAGTATTAAGTGTGTTAATCTGAATACTTTCATTAGAGTGTTCATAGAGACTGGTCTCTTCATTAACTTTACACTCTCATAGGTGAGTACGTTTTGGTAACAATTACTTAGGCTCATTTAAGATTGTTCTCATCTTTTAGATTAGCCTCATATCATGTTGTCACCACATTCATTAACATTAGCACAATTGCTCTTCATAATTACTCAACCCATTTTACTTGAATGTTCATTTCATCATATGCCAATGCACTTGGCCATTTGTGTGTTTCACACTTTTACATAACCTTTCTAGGGTTTCATCATTTCATTACATAATAATCATTTCATCGTATGCCAATGAACTTGGCCATTTAGTGTGTTTTACACTCGTACTTAACCCTTCTAGGGTTACTTCATTTCATTACATACATCTTAGGTTCACTTATTTTTAAACGTATGCTAGACTTATGGGTCTATACATACAAGCCATGAGGCTTCATTCATAGTTCGTTAAGTGACTCATATCTTCCTAAGATTATGTAATACAAGACTTATTTATCTTGTATGTATGCCAAGATCTCGATTTCGATCTAAGTAGGTGGCATTATTCTTGAACATTTAATTTACGTATGATTTATGTATCAATACGGAAATTTGGGCAAGGGAACCCAAGTTCAAATCCCTTGGACAATACTTACATTTTTCCTTGATTTTAATTTTAATCCACATGACATTGGGAACCTAGATCGAGCCCCAACATCAACATTCTCTGTTTATTTTTCTCCTTGGATTCTCCTCTTATTTGGCCGAAGGGCTGTGGGATCGAACCCCCACAGCCCCTTTTATTTTTTTTTATTTAATTTTTCTTGTCCAATTCGCATAGATAATGAGGTTGTGGGATGAAACCCCCACAGCCTCTCTTTATTTATTCTTTATTTCGCTTGGGACTGAGAGGTTATGGGTTCGAACCCCTACAGTCTCCTTATTTTATTTTCATTTAAATGTTAACTTATTTATGCTTTGGTAGTGAGGTTGTGGGATTGAGACCCCACAGCCTCACTTTATTTTCTTTCATTTTCCCTTTTCTCCTTTACTCTCCTTCACAGCCTTGAGGTCGTGGGTTCGATTCCCACACCTCACATTTCCTTTCTTTTATTTTTCTTTCACTTTATTCGCTGCCTGGAGGTCGTGGGTTCAAATCCCACGCCTCCCATTTTATTTATTTAATTTTTGCACTCTCCATTTTCAGCCAGTATACCCCATTTCGATTCCCCCTAATACCATTTCTTTTCTTGCGATTTCAATGCAGTAGACGGGTGAGGTCACAGGTTCGAATCCTGGTGGCCTCATCCCTTTATTCTCCAATTTCCAGATTTATTCCTCTACATTTAGCCTAAAGTAAGCTTGTAAGTTGGATGGAATTTTAGTCATTTTTTTAGCTTATTTTCACCAACATTTTCACTTGAAATCTTAGGGAAATTCATAGATCTTTTAACACATTTTTGGGGTGCATTTTCATAGGTTCGTTTAGCCAAAATATTGATACTCAAATCAGACACACTTTCATTTTAATGAACATCACGATTTACATAGGTTTATGCACGCAAAATGACAACCAAAACATTATCAGTTTGAAGCCTTAAGCCGAGGACTCCATTTACAGTAACATTTTTGCACATACACATACTTGCACAAAATTTCGAATACATGGTTGTCTTTCATACGATTTCAAGTACACAAACATAATCATATTCATCACGAAAACATAACATACACCTAAATCTACCAGCAATCATACCCAACCTACGATTCGTTGTGAGCTAGTGACAGGGGCATGCAAAAGGGGAAACAATCCTAGTTTTCGAATAAATAATATGAACCTTAAGGGGTCTCTTTGGAAAGGGACCAAGAGAGAAGAAAACCCATACCTTTTTGACGTTAAACCCTTGACTTGATGCCCCAAAACTCCTCCCAATAACACGTCTAAGCCTCCTCAATGTCAACTCCACTCAAATGACAACCTCCCTTAGCCTAGTGTGCGATTAACGTTTGTTTTCTTGTGATTTCGTGTGAGTTCTTCAAATGTGAAGAACTTGGTTTATTTTTCTGCTTTTGTATCTTACTTTGGCAGAGAATTTTAGTGTGACAGAGGAAGAGAAATTGAGCGTGAGAATGGAGAGATAAACGTGAGAGAGAGTTGGAGTTATAAGAGGCTTAGGAGTCTAGTTTTAGGACTTAGTCAATAGTTTTTTTTATTTATTTAATAAAATCTGATTTTTATTTTATTTTAAATCAGATAATGAATAATAATTATTAATTAATTATATTAATTCAATATCTTAAATAAAAATCACATTAATTCATTGCTTCCACCTAGGTTCGAACCCGGGTGGAGCAAGACTTTACTTCAAGAGCTCAATTCGGCTCTCTCTCCCCAAATTACGCCTCCACCTTATTAATTAAATAATTAATTATATATTTAGGGTAATTACGATACTACCCTTATCTAGGAAAAAGACCATTTTACCCCTAGACCCTTCAAACCTAAGATTTACTTTTTTTAAGTGCGGTAAAGACTCCTTCGAGTAAATCTTCATATTCGAGAGTCCTACAAGGTTGGACCTAACCTTTTCAAGCTCAACTAACTCCCCAAGTTAGTTGGCTTGGCTGTAGCAAGGGTTCCGAGGTCTGGTTCTACGCGCATTAATCCGTTTGAACCCTGGTCTAATCGTAGGCATTCTTGACACAATAAGCATTTCTTATCTTATCCATTTTTAGGGTTGTTACATCTATCATATGGCTTACAAAAAATATAACGCACAGAAAAGTAAAGAAAAGAATGTAACATACACAATTCCACAAGTATAAGCAAAGGTGGTCTCTAATCCTTATCTATTGGTATTTAGTTTCACTTGAAATCTCATGTCACATATGGTTGTATTATGCCTTACATATTCAGTACATTCTTTCGTACTGACGTCCCTTATTGGGGCGTTGCATTTCATGCTGCAGGTACAAGTATTCAAAAGTTGATCTCCCCAATAGAAACACATGATACTCAGTTGTTGTTGGTGAGCTCCAGGTTGATTCGGCGCTTTGCCGAGTCTTTACTATGCGTATATTCAAAGCATGGATTCCAATAGAGGCTTTGTAGACATTGTAAAGCTATCATTTGTATTCATAGTTTCACTTGTCACATGTATTGGTTCAGCTAGTAAACATGTGTTGTATATAAAGCTTTTCATCTGTAATCTGCATAATAGTCTACTTTCTCATCATAGGTTACTTGTAAAGCATGTAATCATAGGGTACTTGTCCGCCTCACCTAGGGTTGGGGTGTGACACATGCAATTGATTTTCCTATCTACTCTCTCCAATCTCCTGAGAATTCTTATAGGTGTTATGCTATTGGGACTCTGCTTCCCTCCAGGTCAATATAAATACCACAGTTAAGATAGAAAAGAAAGATCCTTGATAGTTCATCTTTTGGAATAGGAGGACGAGGTCAACTTTTCCTTCATAACTAGCCTATGTTATATCACATAGAATGCCTGTTGCCCCTTGATGGTCGAAATAGAAAATAAATAATGAAGCTTAAGCGCACCATAAAACATGAACTCTAATAACATGTAAATGTCAGGTACATATAAAGTTATGTTATGATTCATAAAATCTTAGAGTTATCCCCTTTGGGATTAACTAGATAGGTATGGCCATACTAACAGATTTTTTAAAAAACAAGTGAGGGTGCTCCGACTCTTTTCCATGCAAGATAGCAAATAAGAAAAACTAGCACATGATCAATTTTTCCTCTCCCTTAACTGGACTAGGACTGGTGATTTTCTGCAGGCATATATATATTTAATGAATCCGGTAATATCTCTATTCAATCCAATGGAAGTCTATACATATATATAATGCTCTACTTTTCTTTTGTGCTAATGGCGTGGATGAACGAGGCCCATGTACCTTCTATGTATATTCACCTCTTATTTTCTTGTTTTTATCAAGATCAAATATCAAGGCTTGAATCATTGCTAAATTGACTTGTCTAAATAACAAAGGTTCACAAAGTTGTTCCCTGTGCGCCATTATAACTCGTTAGGGTTGAAGAATTTATATCATGTTCTTGCCTCATATACTTAGCAATCACTCTTCATAAGAACCTATCTCACTCCTCTATAGCATCCTCATATCAGCCCTACTCCTATGTTTAGGGAATTTGACATATCCCACCTCTTTCTAATGAGAATCTCTACATACATATTTTGTAACAACCCGCATTATACATATGTTTGTTCTGTTCTTGTGATACTTGATGTAGCCTTATGTATAGGTGAGGGACCATGTTTCTTATATGATTAGCGTTGGTTTGAGCTATCTCGGAAGGTGATGTGATGCCTTGCATGTTTCAGCATGTGTACTGCAAGTTAACTCTGACGGAAGTATTTAAACTAGAGACAGTAAGGTGGTAATTAAGGTTAAAGTTGAAAGTTAAGTGGTAAGTTGAAGAAAAAGGGATTAATATATAAAAAATTGAATAAAATAATTAAGCTGCTTGCTTGACTTAATTAAGCTAGTAGGTGCATCACCTACTTTGACTTATTGACCAGCCAAGGGACCAAGTAGGTGCATCACCTACTAAGACTTTTTTTTTCCAGGTAATTGGGCCAAGTGTGTACCACCTACTTGCATTAATCTGGCCTAAGTTGAATAAAAGAATAAAGAGAAAATGGACAGTCAAGGCCCAATAATATTAAGTCCAAAAAGGCCCAAGTTAAAAGGCCAAGTAGGTGGGTCACCTACTTGACAATATATGGCCCAAAATTGGCCAAGAAAGTCGGCCATAAGAAAGTCGGCCATAGCACCTCCCTCTTAAAGGGATAAAGTATCAAGTCTTTTTCTCCATTTTAAACATGCAAAATTTTCAGATTTCTTCAGTTTCTTTCTTGGTCTCTCTTGGCTTGAACAAGCAACCCTACAACACCTTAGGGTTCTTGAATATTGTCCCATTTTCAAGTAAAAGTATGAAGGAGAGTTTGAATTCTTGAAGTATAATTTTAGAGGATAAATTTCCCGAAATTAAGGTAAGATTACAACCAATTTTTTTCCTCTCTTTAAATACACGTTTGGGGTGGATAATTTTGTATATATTTATCAAGAATTCATGGATTTTGATAAATCCTTGAGTCAATATTCTACTATTATGCTGAAAGATTTTGAGATGGATAGTGGATGCCTTATGTATATTATTGTTGAGGGAAGCTTGGGTATCTTGACAGAGGATGTATGAAGTTGTATTAATGGATAGAGGAAGGGTGTGGTGGTCCACCGTTTGTGTAAGGGTATGGGCCTACTTTCCGTCAAATGTTTAGCTACTATTTTTGAGGGCCTTAATGTGATTAGCTGCTGATGTTAGCTTAATTATGACTTGTATTATAGATTAGCACCCAAAAAGGAAGGCTGAATCATGATAGTGGTATTGGTTAGAAAATAAGGTATGTAAGTCTATTCGATTCCATATTCCTTGGCATAAAATCTGATACTTTCGATTAATATCAATGAAGTGAATCTCCTAATTTCTATTCCTAGTAAAGGAAACAGTGGTAGCGTATTATTTCCAAATAGCTAACTATATTTCCCCCTCTCCTTAGTGCATAGAACTACTTCATTATATGTTCACTATTCTATACTTGTGTAATTATCCCCCCCTTGTGCTGGTATAGAAATGGTATTTGCAAAATAAAGTTTTGTGAATTTTTCTCTTAGTCAATTGAAGTCAATTGTGTCATTAAGCTCACAAGTAATGTGTATATGTTACATATCTCCTTATGTCATTATAACAGCCTTGAAGTATTGTTTTCTTGTCTTCTACTACTGGTATGTATTTCCATATCTCCAAAATGATTTTGACCACCAAAACATCAATATTGAAAGAGTTATGATTATCCAAAGAACAATCCAAACATTAAAGAATCTAAGTGAAGCAATCTATATAATTACGGGTGGCTGCCCAGGGGCAAGGGTCGATCCCAACTTAAGAGTGGCAACTCTGGGGCGAAAACCTAGCATGGGCTGGTCCCAAATGGTGTAATTATGAGGACCACATCCTAGGGGTTAAAATGCCTAGCATGGGTCATCCTCTTCTACCAGTGATCATCTAGTCACTTGTATCACATGCCCTACAAAGATTATAACGTACAGAAAAGTAAAGAAACGAATGTAACTTACATGATCTCACAAGAGTAAATAAAGGTGGTCTCATCTCCTGATCTATACACTCATATGTTGATACTTGATTTTATTTGAGCCCTCGTATTACATATACTATTGCCTTACATATTCACTACATTTTTTGTACTGACATCCCTCGCGGGGACGCTGAATTTCATGCTGCAGGCACATGTACTCCAGCTAGTAGACCTCCTCCGTAGGAGCACACGACACTTAGCTACTTTTGGTGGGATCCAGATTGATTCGGAGCTTAATTGAGTCCTTTGTAAATTGATTTTGGTATTGTATCATAGTTAAGGGTAATGAGGGGTTTGTTCCTACCTAGATTTTCTAGCTTGTAGAGGCTTTGAAGACGTATGTATATGGTTCAGTTGTGTCTTAACGAGTTGTGGCCTCAATGGTCAAGTCTTGTATATAAATTTTGGGTCTACTTATGTTGGTTCATATCGCTACATCCGATGTGAACTTGTGACACGATTGTTATAGTTTTATGCATAGTAAGCTGAGGTTACAGGTTGGTTCTCTCGGGCCTTTAGGGCTTTGGGTGTCTGTCCGTCTTAATGGGATTTTGAGGCGTTACATATTTGGCCCGTGTAATTCAAGTTTCATTCTCACATGCTTCCTATCTAACAAGTACCTTTTAATCAATCCCATTATGTACAACCTGACTAATCACAACTTAGGTCTAACCAATCATTTTTTTCCTTTTGTTAACCTTACTTACTAATCCTCCAAGCCATAACATAGATCATAATAAGAACTACCATACATATATCATATGCAGAAATTGGCACACTTATCCCTAAGTTTTATAACCATAAAAGAAAACAAATGTTATTAGTACTTGTTTGGGGTGGTTGGAACATACCATGTAAAGCCAAATGTTAGCATATTCGGGATGATATATGGTGAGAATTTGGGCCTTGTCAACCAATTAGGGGTATCTCTAGGAACACTATTGCACTGATACATTCAGTGATCAGATTGTGCCACTGCTTTCTTCCAACTAAAAGTAACTAGTTCAATGTCATCAATTTCAAGTAAAAGTGTAATGCAGAAATTATATGTATAGCACAGACTAAGAATGAGTGTCCTCTATAGGAATAGATCCTATAAATATTGAGGAAATATAGAACTCAAGCATTGGTTACATCCTCCTCAAGAAGATGTGCTTGGAAATGCTACTACTCATTTATGTAACTGGGGAACCAACCATTTTTTAAGCGTGTAATATATCTTTCTCAATTAAACCAACGTGATACAAATGGTAAAGATGTAACTTAAAATGCATATAACATAAAAGTCGTACATGCCTTGTGGAGTGGGATGGTCGAATAAAATGAGCTCAATGTAGTCTAAATTTTGGTAACTTTAGATCCTTTCTTTATGCTACATGTTGGATCTTTAGCTACAGTTAACCATAACCATAGTAAGCATACTATGAATAACATAATCAGGTACAAGTGGAATTGACTTCTTAACTTTGCTCTATCGCACGATCTGAATTATGAAGGAAGGTAACATTTCCTAAATGTCTAAGCAGCCCCCTAATTATAAATGTGGAGAGCAACACATTCAAAAGTAAGGCTCTACTAGACACGATTTTGTAGACTTCCTAGGACGAACATGAGAAATTAAACTACTATGAATCAAGATTTTGCTAATGAGAAACTTAATATACAACACATGTTGACTAGCTGGACCCATACATGTGACAAGTGATACTATGAATACAGATGATAGATTTACAATGTCTACAAAGACTATACTGGAATCCATGACTGTGTACCACTATGAAATACCATAGTAAAGACTCGGCAAAGCCCCGAATCAACCTGGAGCTCACCTACAACCGCTGAGTATTATATGCTTCTACTGGGGAGATCTTTTTTGTACATGCAACATGAAATGCAGCGTCCCTAATAAGGAACATCAGTACGAAAGAATGTGTTGAATGTGTAAGGCATAATATAATCATATGTAAAATGAGAGCTCAAGTGAAACCAAATACCAATAGATAAAGATTAGAAACCACCTTCACTTATACTTGTGGATGTTACATTCTTTTTTATACTTTTCTGTGTGTTATATAATCCTTATAAACATATGATACAAATGACCAGCTGATATTGGAGTACTCACTTTAATGCTCAGGGGAGTAGGAACTATAACTATAGACTGCACTACCAATGGCACTTAGAAAGCTTACTTTTTTGTAATGGACGTGTTGGATTCATGTCAAAGAAATAGGAAATCGAATAGCCTTACACACCTTGCTATACAATTTAAAACATATGATTTAAGCTCCTTCCCTTCAACTAAACTACAATAAATTTTGTAAGACTATCATTAGTAGCTAATCAATCAATTTGAGTTGTTTGATCTCACCAATGCAATTTATCGAGTCAATGTTTCCCTTCTTCTCTTTACCTTAAATCGCGTCTATATATTGTACAACCTTCGTATCAGGTCCTCCCCAAAACTCCCCGCGATATTTAAGTCTTTTAACGTTTCCATAACTTCCCCGCTTATCAAGTCACATCCCTTATCATAACATACATTAAACCATTTTTAAACATAATAATGTAACAAAAGCATTATGAATCCTAGTTTCTGATCACCAGCACTTGAAGAGCTAACATAACTTTTGAAGTGCTCGAACAAGCTCATAACTGAAAGTAAAGAGGACTCTCCTCCATGGATGTCCCAACATGCACTAATCAACGAAACATCCTCCCCAATATTTCACCATGTAAAAAGTAATAATTTCCAACTTACTAACACATACCAAGTGTCCTAATTAACTCAACCATAAGATGGACAAAATTACAGTAGCTTACCTTGCTGGATAGAACTACCACTTGCTAAGACTTGGATTCTACAAGGTTTAGGTTATCCTCCTTAACTTGTTTTAAATTATACTTTCCAATAGCTTGAAATCCCTAATATTCAAGAACCCTAATGGTATTTATGATTGTTGTATGAAGCTAAGAGATAGAAGAGAGAAAGCTCTAGAAATCAGATTTTTTAGTAAAGGTAAAAATAGTTGGAAAAATGTGATATCAAACCCTTTTAAATGGAACTGCTTTGGCCAACTTCCTCACTCATTTTGGGCCATAATTTGTAAAGTAGGTGACCCACCTACTAGGACTTTTAACTTGGGCCTTTTTGGACTTAAGAACATAGGGCCTTTTGCCACCTTTCTTGTGCTTCATTTGCAGCAAACATGTGTCTTTGATATATGCCACACATTTATGTAGGTGATGCATCTAGTTTTCCATTCAAATTATTTCTTGTGGGCTTGGAAATATTGGGCCTCGGATGTCCATTTCCCCCTTACTCTTCTAATCAAGTTGGGCCAGATTTATGCAAGTAAGTGGAGTGTACTTGGCCCAATAACATGGTCAAAAGAGTCTTAGTAGGTGATGCATGCACCTACTTGGTCCTTTGGGCTGGTCAATAAGTCAAAGCACCATGCACCTACTTGGTCCTTTGGCTGGTCAATAAGTCAAAGTATATGATGCACCTACTTGTCACCTACTAAGCTTAGTGAAGTCAAGGAAGCACCTCAATATTTTATTCCATTTCTAGACCTTAATAACTTTAACATAACTTAAAACTTATATACACTGTCACTTTAAACTTTAGACTCAAATACCACCTTATGATCTCTAGTTTAAATACTTCAATCGGTTTCAACTTCATTGGGTCATAATAATACCTACGGACAGTTCACTTTAAATCTATTCTATTGTCCCTACTTGCATAGGAAACCGAGTCCATAACACAAGGAAATTTTTAAGTGTCCTATAAACAGACTAGTTCACATAGAATACGGACTGTTATAATATAAAAGCCAACTATTAACATACTCGGGATGATATATTGTGTGAATTTGGGCCTTGTCAGCCAACTAGGGGATATCTAGTAACACTATTGTACTGATACATCCACCTATCAGATTGTGTCACTGTCTTTTTCCAACTAAAAGAAACTGGTTTGACAACATCAATTTCAAGAACATGTGTAACACTGAAAATTCTAAGTATAAGAACAAGTGTACTCTATATGAATAGATCATATAAGTATGGTGGAAATATATAACTCAAGAGTTGGTTACATCCTCTTAAAAAGATGTGCCTAGAATTGCTATACCTCATATATGTAAATGGGTAACCAATCATTTTTTAATCATATACTATATCTTTCTCAATTAAACAACTGTGATACAAATAGTAAAAATGCAACTTAAAATGCATATAGCATAAAAGCCTTTACATACCTTGTGGAGTGGGACGATCGAATAAAATGAGCTCAATGTAGACATATTTTGGTAACTTAAGATCCTTTCTGTATTCTATGTTGACACTTAAGCTACTATTAACCTTAACCAAAGTAAGCATAATATCTATAGAATGATCAGGTACAAGTGGAAATTGACTTCTTAACTTTGCTCTATCGCATGATCTGGATTATGAAGGAAGGTAACTTTTGCTAAATGTCCAAGAAGCCCCCTAATTATTAATGTGGCGTGCAACACATTCATAAGTAAGGCTCTACTAGACACGACTTTGTAGACTCCCTAGGATGAATTGCTTTGATACCACTCTTGTCACACCCCAACCCTATGTGAGGCGAACAAATATCTGATGAACACATGTCTAAAAAGTAACCTATGATGAGAAAGTAAACTACTATGAAGATTACTGATGAGAAGCTTCATATACAACACATTTTTACTAGATGAATCGCTACATGTGACAAGTGAAACTATGAAGACATATGATAGTTTTACAATGTCTACAAAGCCTCTACTGGAATCCATGAATGTACCACTATGAAATAATGCATAGTAAAGACTCGACAAAGACCCAAATCAACCTGGAGATCACCAACAACCACCGAGTATCATGTGCTTCTATTGGGGAGATCTACTTTTGAGTACTTGTACCTGCCGTGAAACGAAATACCAATAGATAAGGATTGAGACCACTCTTGCTTGTACTTGTGGAATCGTGCATGTTAAATTCTTTTCTTTACTTTTCTGTACTTTATAATCTTTATATGACATATGATACAAATGACCAGTTGATCAGCGGTAGAAGAGGATGGCATATTAACCACTGGGATTTTCTCCTCATGATTACATTAATTTGAATCGGACCATGCTAGGCTTTCACCCTGAGCTGCCACCCTCTTATACCAATTGGGATTGGCCATGCTAGGCTTTCGCCCCTGAGCTGCCACCCATAATTATACAGATTGCTTCACTTAAATTTTTTAATCTTTGAGATTGGTTTTTTGATGTCCATAACTCTTTTGAAATTGTTCTTTTTCGGTTCATAACTCGTTTGTGATTGCTCTTTTGGTGGCCATAATCTTTGTTTAGATTAGGAGCTACGGACGAGTAGTAGAAGACATATGAATTTGGATTACGATAATAACAATGACATGGGAAGAAAATGTGAATGAACGTGTAATACTTAGGAGAATACGCACTAATTACCAAATACAAGGTATATATGAAAGTGGATGTAACACCTCGTATTGTATGTGGACTTGTTCTATTTATACGACGATTATAAATTGCCTTGTGGTATAGTTATGGATTCTGTTTCCTATGCGACTAGTGCCAATAGAACAGGTTTAAAGTGAACTATCCATAGATTTTGATGCGACCCGATTAAGTTGACGTTGATGGATTTATTTAAACTTGAGATCAAAGGTGGTATTTGAGTCTAAAGCTTAATGTGACATAGTGTATATAAGTTTTAAAATATGTTAAAGTTATTAAGGTCTAGGAATGGAATAAAATATTGCGGTGCTTTCTTGACTTCACTAAGCTAGTAGGTGATAAGTAGTGTGCATCACCTACTTTAACTTATTGACCAGCCAAAGGACCAAGTAGGTGCATCACCTACTAAGACTCATTTGACCGTGTTAATGGGCCAAGTACACAACCTATATATGGCCCAAGTTGAATAGAAAAATAAGGGAGAATGGACAGCCAAGGCCCAATCTTACCAAGCCCACAAGAAATAATTTTAATGAAAAACTACGTGCATCACCTACTTAAATATGTGGCCCAAATTAAAGAAACATATTGGCTGCAAATGAAGTACAAGAAAGGTGGCAAAAGGGCCAATGTTCTTGTCCAAAAAGGCCAAATGAAAAGTCCAAATAGGTGGGTCACCAACTGGAAATATTATGGCCCAAATGGAGTGAGAAAGTCTTCCAAAGTAGGTCCCTTTAAAAGAGATTGATATCAGACATTTCCAACCATTTTACTTTGACAAATCATCTAATTTCTAAAAATGCTTTCTCTCTTCTCTCTCTTAGCTGCATACAGAAGCCAATAAATACCATTAGGGTTCTTGAATATTAGGAAGGTATAATTTAAGATAAGTTCAACCTTTATCTTGAAGAATCTAAGTCATGGTAGTTCTGTCCAGCAAGGTAAGCTACTGCAATTTTCAACCTCTTGTGCTTGAGTTAATTAGGACACTTGGTATGTGTTAGGGGGCTTGAAATTGTTACTTTTACATGGTATAATACTAAGGAGGATGTTCTGGTGATTAGTGCATGTTGGGACAGCCATGGAGGGGAGTCCTCTTTAAATTCAATTATGAGTTGTTTGAGTGTTTTAAAAGTAATGTTAGCTTTTCAAGTATTGGTGATCAGAAACCATGCTTCATATTTCTTTTGTTACATTAAATAATGTTTAAGGACTGTTTTATGTACGTTATGATAAGGGATGTGACTGGAGGTGTGGAGACTTAAGGAGACTTTAAAGGACTTAAATATTGCAGGGAGTTTTGCGTCTATACTCGATCTAATGCAAAGGGACGAAAAGAAAATATTGGCTAGATAAATTGCATGCCTACTGCTTGGTTACTATTTTTGCGAGATCAAGTAGCTCAAATCGATTGATTAGCTACTAATACTAGTCTTATAACTTATTTTATTGTAGATTAGTAATCTGAAGAGAATGAGATTAAGTCATACTTTTGTAATCGTATAGCAAGGTATGTAAGGCTATTCGATTTCCTGTTTCTTTGGCATGATTCCAAAAGTTGCATTGCAAAAAGTAAGCTTTCTAAGTTCCCTTGGTAGTTAGTTACAATTCCTATTCCCTAGAGCATTAAAGTGAGCACTCCAATATGAGTGTGTTACTAAATGTACGTGCTTACTCTACCAAGCATAGGTTTAATCTTGTTTCATCGTCAAAGTACCCCTGACATGGATTTTCCTAATATAAATCAAAATGATTTTAGATTACACATGGTACAATCTGCCTATATCATGCCAACTTGCTTCGATTTCTTATAGTTATGTCATCGTGTCACATGTTCATATGTCCCTTTTCTTTGCTAGTACTCCCATTTTGTTAGACTATAATGTTACCTCACATGATCACTACTTGCTCTATTGTATGTTTATATGTACTACTTGGAATATGTATCCGTCCTTAAGTCGAATCTGTCCACGTTCTCCCTCCATTCCACTTTCATGTATACCTTATATTTGGTAATAGTTAGTGAGTATTCGGCTATCATATCGAGTCCAAATCTCTTCCCTGAATGTTAAATGTCTTTACTTGATATTTGCTTCAATTTGAGATGTCAAAATTCTTAATGAGTCATAGAAGATCCTAAGTATTACGTTGGTGTCACATCTGCTTCCCACGTTATTGTCACTATTGTAAGTCCATATTCTCATTTCTTCTACTACTAGTCCATAGTTCCAAATCTAAACAAGGGCTATGACCACAAAAACATCAATCACAAATGAGTTATGAACATCAAACAAACAATTTCAAAAGATTTATGAACATCTAAACAACAATCTCAAAGATTAAAGAATCTAAGTGAAGCAATCTGTATAATTATGGGTGGAAGCCCAGGGGCAAATTCCTAGCATGGGTCAATTCCAATTTGTACAGAAGGGTGGCAGCTCAGGGGCTAGAGCCTAGCATGGGCCGATCCCTATTGGTATGTAAGGCTGGAAGGTCAATGGCATTCTTTTTAGGTTCATAACTCATTTGTGATTGCTCTTTTGGTGGCCATAATCCTTGTTTAGATTAGGAACTACGGACCAGTAGTAGAAGACATATGAATTTGGACTTACAATAATAACAATGAAATGGGAAGAAAATGTGACATGAACGTTTAATACTTATGAGAATACGCACTAACTATTACCAAATACAAGGTATACATGAAAGTGGATGTAACACCCCATATTCTATGTGTACTTGTTCTATTTATACGACGCTTATAAGTTGCCTTGTGGTATAGTCATGGATTCTGTTTCCTATGCGACTAGTGGCAATAGAATTGGTTTAAAGTGAACTAAACATAGATTTTGATGTGAACCGAATAAGTTTACATCGATGGTAGTATTTAAACTTGAGATCATAAGGTGGTATTTGAGTCTAAAGTTTAATGTGATATAGTGTATTTAAGTTTTAAGTTATACTAAAGTTATTAAGGTCTATGAATGGAATAAAATATTGAGGTGCTTGCTTGACTTCACTAAGCTAGTAGGTGATAAGTAGGTGCATCACCTATTAAGACTCATTTGACCGTGTTAACGGGCCAAGTACACAACCAATATATGACCCAAATTGAATAGAAATATAAGGGAGTATGGAAAGCCAAGGCCCAATCTTCCCAAGCCCACAAGAAATAATTTTAATGCAAAACTAGGTTCATCACCTATTTGTGGCCCAAATTAAAGACACGTGCTGGCTGCAAATGAAATACAAGAAAGGTGGCAAAAGGGCCAATGTTCTTGTCCAAAAGGTCCAAATGAAAAGTCCAAGTAGGTGGGTCACCTACTTGACATATTATGGCCCAAAATGAGTGAGAAAGTCTGTCAAAGCAGTTCCCTTTAAAAGAAATTGATATCAGCCTTTTCCAACCATTTGACTTTGACAAAACATCTGATTTCTAAAGCTTTCTCTCTTCTCTCTTAGCTTCATACAGAAGCCAATAAATACCATTAGGGTTCTTGAATATTAGGAAGTTCAAGATATTGGAAGGTATAATTTAAGACAAGTTCAACCTTTACCTTCAAGAATGCAAGTCATGGTAATTCTGTCCAGCAAGGTAAGCTACTGCAATTTTCTCCCTCTTGTGCTTGAGTTAATTAGGACACTTGGAATGTATTAGAGGGCTGGAAATTGTTACGTTTACATGGTATAATACTAAGGGAATGTTCTGGTGATTAGTGCATGTTGGGACAGCCATGGAGGGAAGTCCTCTTTAAATTCAGTTATGAGTTGTTTGAGTGTTTTAAAGTAATGTTATCTCTTCAAGTGTTGGTGATCAGAAACCATGCTTCATATTGCTTTTGTTACATTAAGTAATGTTTTAAGGATTGTTTTATGTATGTTATGATAAGGGATGTGACTGGAGGTGTGGAGAACTTAAGGAGACTTTAAATGACTTAAATATTGCAGGGAGTTTTGCGTCTATACGCGATCTAATGGAAAGGGAAGGAAAGAAAATATTGGCTAGATAAATTGCATGCCTACTGCTTGGTTACTATTTTGGCGAGATCAAGTTGCTCAAGTCGATTGATTAGCTACTAATACTAGTCTTATAACTTATTTTACTATAGATTAGTAATCTGAAGAGAAGGAGATTAAGTCATACTTTTTGAATCGTATAGCAAGGTATGTAAGCCTATTCCATTTCCTATTTCTTTGGCATGAATCCGAAACTTGCGTTACAAAAAGTAAGCTTTCTAAGTGCCCTTGGTAGTTAGTTACAGTTCCTATTCCCTAGAGCATTAAAGTGAGCACTCTAATATGAGTTTGTTACTAAATGTACGTGCTTACTCTACCAAGCATAGGTTTAATCTTGTTTCATCGTCAAAGTACCCCCGACATGGATTTCCCCTATATAAATAAAAAATTATTTTAGATTACACATGGTACAATCTGCCTATATCATGCCAACTTGCTTTGATTGTTTATATATATATCATCGTGTCACATGTTCATATGTTCCTTTTCTTGATTATTACTTCCACTCTGTTAGACTATAATGTTACCTCACATGATCAATACTTTCTCTATTGTATGTTTATATGTTCTATTTGGAATATGTATCCGTCCTTAAGTCGAATTTGTCCACGTTCTCCCTCGATTCCACTTTCATGTATACCTTATATTTGGTAATAGTTAGTGAGTATTCGGCTATCATATCGAGTCCAAATCTCTTCCCTGAATGTTAAATGTCTTTACTTGATATGTGCTTCAATTTGGCATCACATTTACTTCCCACGTTATTGTCACTATCGTAAGTCCATATTCGTATGTCTTCTGCTACTAGTCCATAGTTCCAAATCTAAACAAGGATTATGACCACCAAAACAGCAATCACAAATGAGTTATGAACATCAAAAGAACAATCTCAAAAGAGTTATGAACATCTAACAACAATCTCAAAGATTAAAGAATCTAAGTGAAGCAATCTGTATAATTATGGGTGGTAGCCCAAGGGCAAATGCGTAGCATGGGTCAATCCCAATTGGTATAGAAGGGTGGCAGCTCAGGGGCGAGTGCCTAGCATGGGCCGATCCCATTTTGTGGAATTATGAGGACAGCATCCCAAGGATTAAAATGCCTAGCATGGGTCATCCTCTTCTACCGCTGATCAGCTGGTTATTTGTATTATATGTCTTATAAAAATTATAACGCACAGAAAAGTAAAGTAAAGAATGTTACATACATGATTCCACAAGTATAATAGTTTCACTTGTCACATATAGCGGTTCAACTAGTCAAAATATGTTGTATATAAAGCTTCTCATCAGTAATCTGCATAGTTGTTTACTTTCTCATCATAGGTTACTTGTAAAACATGTGTTCATAAGGTACTTGTCCGCCTCACCTAGCGTTGGGGTGTGACAGTGGAACTAAGGGAGAACGTGGACAGATTCGACTTAAGGATGGATACATATTCCAAGTAAGTACATTTAAACGTACAATAGAGAAAGTATTGATCCTATAAGGTAACATTATATTCTAACACAATGGGAGTAATTACCATGAAATCGAACATATGAACATGTGACAAGATGACATATCTATAAACAAGTGAAGCAAGTTGGCATGATATAGGCAGATTCTGTAGCGACCCTCAAAAAGAACTAGGTTGAACTAGAGCCTCACATGATCTTTATGAGTTATTAACATGTAAATAAAGTGTTTTACAGTATGTTTAGTTGATTTGAAGAGTGGAGGTCAAACGTCCAAGACTTTCTAAAGTTAGTATTTAGACGTACTAGAGTGTCCTTGTATGTTTGTCTTGTTTGTATGTGTTGTTTGGAGTCTAAAAACAGTGGAGTTGACCATAGTATCTTAATAATCATGTTTAGGGTCAAAATGTTTGGTACGACTCCCCGAGGACACCCCTAAGGGTCCTTGAGGAGTACCTAAACGTTGGACAAGGAAGCTGCCAGAGGCAGCATGCAGCACCAAGATGTGGAGGCCATCTCGCGTCGCGCGCTTGGCACTCAAGCTTCCTGTGAGTTGCACGCCTGACCAAGGCTCACTGCCTCAAAAATTTCGTGAGGCAAAATTTGGAGCTTCCTCCGCGACGCGCATCCACTTCCTAGATTTGGTTGCATCGTTTTAAAGTCAAGTTTGACATGTCTAAAAGTCAAAATAAGTATTGGGGTGTTTTGGTAACTTTGGGAGTCGGTTATAAACTGTTTTACGTCATATTTAATCCTTTTCCCAATTCTAAACCCCAATATCCAATAAGAAATCAAAAATCCCAAAACTCCCTTCTCTTCCAAATTCTCTCAAACTCCATTGGAGGCAAAACTCAAGCTCAACCTAGAAGATGAATTTTGAAGTGGTTTCTTCTCCAAATGTGTGGTATTTTCTTCTATTAATACGGTAACCCTTGATCCTTAGTTAACCGTTCATCTAAGAAGTTCTTTCAAAGGTTTTCCAACATGATTCTAAGGTCAAAACTACTATCTTTCAATCTAGCCATGGGTTCATTTCAAACATTTTTCTAAGATATTCTAATGATGGATTTATGATTAACAACTATTTTTATGATGATTTACAATCCAATTTCATGAAGAACCCATGATTCTCCTAATTCCTCAATTCATGCTATTATGTGGGTCTTGTGATCTTGATTTGGTGATGATCCAATTATGATTTGATTATAGTGTATTGCTTAATCCTAATGTTATCTATGTCAATTGATTATTAATTGTTGAGAATTGGTGAAGGGTGATCATAGCTTGGAGAATTGGTAAGTTGACCTAAATTCCTCAATTGAGTAAAGAATTTACATTGAATTGTATTGATTGGTATGGTCCACTTATGGTGGAGGTGTTACATTCTTATCTATCTATCTATATATGTTGTGATCATGGCCTTGAGGGCAATAGGTTTAATGTGAATTGTGGTGATGATGATCACAAGTATTAAGGTTTTGTGTAGTCTCCAATTCTAGTATCATGACTAGGGTGTATTGACAATGTTAAGTATGTGATTGATGTTGTTAGGGTTGTATGATCTATATGTTTGGTTTTGATGAATGCCATTGTAGAATTACCCCCTACCAATGTAACCCTATATTAATGTTTGATCTTATGCAAGTTTAGGAGTCTTCTATTCAAATGTTCAATATGTTCTTGTCTCCTATGATGTAATGTGGGTGTGCGGCCTATAGTCCCTAAATGCTCCTTCTGTGAGTTGTTCATGACTTGAGGGATATTGTATATGTATTGTGATTCTTGGAGGATGGTTTCCTCAACATCTAGGTTGTGGATCTTATGTGATCATGATGACCAATATGAATACACACAGTCTCATGCATAATTATGAGTAGGGTAGATCCATGGTGTCAATTGAAAGATTAGTTCTCATACGCACAATTATCTATTACTATGCACGTATTAATGAATTATGAGTAGGGTAGATTCACGATTAATGAATTATGTGAAAGTATTTCTCACATATGTATGCACACACACATGAATGTATGGATGGTAGAATTGTGTGAAAGTACATTCTCACGTAATATAGGTTCTATGATGAAAGTAGATTCTCATCTTAGAAACCTTTGAGCTACATGATGTATGAGAAAGTAAGTCCCTAATGCCTAATCTTATGAAATAATGATTTAATAAAGGCTTAAAGAAATTAAAAAGGAAGTTTAAGCTTACAACGAGTGGATATGTACAATGAGGAAAAGACCCTCCTGCTAATGCAATAGGCCGGGTCATCCAAGTGATACTCATGAGATGGAAGCCTCTCCGCTAATGCAATAGGTCGGGTTTCTAGAAGTAATCTCACTATACCTTAACTACGTGCCCCGTAGGATATAGCTAGTGGATCCACCTAGATAGCTATTATGTATGGTTTCTACCTTGGCAAATAGAACGCATTTTGGCGTGGGGTTATACGACACCGGATTCCATGTAGCTCACATGGTCTATGTCAGTTACGACTAAGCATCCTAAAGTTAAGAAATGAACTAAGATAAGATTATGAGTAATTGTCATGATTCCTTGAAAGACTACTTATTATAGGTAGGACTATGGACGCTACTTATACTGTAACGGGATGTATTATGTATATGCTAGTTCTATTCATATTATACTTGACATAGACTTATAGTGTAGGTGAGTGATCATGTTTCTTATATGATTAGTGTTGGTTTAAACTAGCTCGTAAGGTGATGTAATGCCTTGAACGTTTCAGCATATGTATTGCAAGTTAACTCCGATGAAAAGTGTTTAAGTAAATATAGTAAGGTGGTAATTGAGCTTAAAGTTGAAAGTTAAGTGCTAAGTTGAAGAAAAGGGATTAACATTCAGAAATTGAAATAAAATAATTGAGCTGCTTGCTTGACTTAATTGAGCTAGCAGCTGCATCACCTACTTGAGCTATAATATAGTTAAAGGGCCCAAGTTTGATGGACCAGATTTAGGCTTATATTAATGGGCTTATTTGAAGCCCAAACCTATTAAATAAAAAAAATGTGAATGAAAGAAACCCCAGCGGCCAAATCTGCCAATTGGCCCATTATGGATAAAAACCAAGTGAAACTAAATAGGTGCATCACCTACTAAGACTTTTTTTTAACATGTGATTGGGCCAAGTGTGTACCACCTACTTGCATTAATCTGGCCCAAGTTGAATAAAAGAACAAAGGGAAAATAGACAGCCAAGGCCCAATAATCTTAAGTCGAAAAAGGCCCAAGTTAAAAGGCCAAGTAGGTGGGTCACCTACTAGACAATATTTGGCCCAAAATTGGCCAAGAAAGTCGGCCATAGCACCTCCCTTTTAAAAGGATAAAGATCAAGGATTTTTCTCCATTTTAAACTTGCAAAATTTTCAGATTCCTTAAGTTTCTTTCTTGGTCTCTCTTGTTTCAATAAGCAGCCCTCAAACACCTTAGGGTTCTTGAGTACTGTCTCATTTTCAAGTAAAAGTTTGAAGGAGAGTTTGAATTCTTGAAGTACAAGTTTAGAGGATAAATTTCCAGAATTAAGGTAAGACTACAACCCATTTGTTTTCCTCTCTTTGAATACATGTTTGGAGTGGAGAATTTTGTATATATTTATCAAGAATTCATGGATTGTGATAAATCCTTGAGTCAATATTCTCCTATTATGCTGAAAGATTTGAGATTGATAGTGGCTGCCTTATGAATACTTTTGTTGAGGGCAGCTTGGGTATCTTGGAAGAGGATGTATGAAGTTGTATTAATGTGTAGAGGAAGGGTGTGGTGGTTCACCATTTTTGTAAGGGTTGTATGGGCCTGCTTTCCGTCAAATATTTTAGCTACTGTTTTCGAGGGCCTTAATGTGATTAGCTGCTGACGTTAGCTTAATCATGACTTATGTTGTAGATTAGCACCCAAAAAGGAAGGCTGAATCGTGAGAGTGGTATTGGTAAGAAAATAATGTATGTAAGGCTATCCGATTTTATATTCCTTGGCATGAAATCTGACACCTGTGATAAATATCAATGAAGTAAATCTCCTAAGTTCTATTCCTAGTAAAAGAAACAATAGCAGTGTATTGACTCCAAATAGCTAATTATATCCCTCCCCGCCATCCTAAGTTACATAGAACGACTTCATTATATGTTCACTACTCTATAATTGTGTAATTATCCCCCTTGTGCCGTTATAGAAATGGTATTTGCAAAAGAAAGTTTGGTGAATCCCTCTCCTAGTCAATTGAAGTCAATTGTGCCATTAAGCTCTTAAAGTAATTTGTTGATGTTACATAGCTCCTTATGTCATTGTTATTGCTTCAAAGTATTATTTTTTCATGTCTTCTACAACTGGTCCGTATTTCCATATCTCCAAGATGATTATGACCACCAAAACAACATCTCAAAAGTGTTATGATTATCCAATTAACAATCCCAAAAGAGTTCTGAACTAATAAACAACAATCTCAAAGATTAAAGAATCTAAGTGAAGAAATTTGTATAATTGCGGGTGGCAGCCCAGGGGCGAGAGGCTAGCATGGATCGATCTCTATCGGTATAGAAGGGTGGCAGCTCAGGGGCGAAATCCTAGCATGGGCCGATCCCAAATTGTGTACTTATGAGGACCGCATCCCAGGGGTTAATATGCCTAGCATGGGTCATCCTCTTCTACCACTGATCAGCTGTTCACTTGCATCACATGCCCTACAAAGATTATAACGTACAGAAAAGTAAATGAAAGAATGTAACATACATGATCTCACTAGAGTAAATAAAGGTGGTCTTCCCTCCTAATCTATGGACTCATATGTTGTTAGTTGATTTCATTTGAGCTCTCGTATAACATATGCTATTGCCTTACATATTCAGTATATTTTTTGTACTGACGTCCCTTATAGGGGACGCTGCATTTCATGCTGCAGGCACAGGTACTCCAGCTAGTAGACCTCCTCAGTAGGAGCACACGACACTCAGCTACTTTTGGTGAGCTCCAAGTTGATTCTGAGCTTTATTGAGTCCTTGGTAAATTAATTCTGGTATTGTATCGTAGTTAAGGGTAAGACGGGGTCTGTCCCGACCTACTCTAGTCTTCTATCTTTTAGAGGCTTTGTAGACATATGTACATGATTCAGTTGTGTCTTAAGGAGTTGTGGCCTCAACGGCCCAGTCTTGTATATAACTTTTGGATCTACTTATGTTGGTTTGCATTGCTGCATCCTAGGTGAACTTGTCACAATTGTTATTGTTATATGCATATTAAGAACAGGTTACAGGTTTGTTCTCTCGATCCTTTAGGGCATCGAGTGCCTGTCCGTCTTAATAGGTTTTGAGGCGTGACAAAAGTGGTATCAGAGCAGGTCATCCTAGGGAGTCTACAAAGCCGTGTCTGTGTAGAATCTTGCTTATGGATGTGTCGTGCACCACATCTATAAACAGGAGGCTATGGGACATGTAGGAGTTGTCTCATTTCTTTCATTTTGTAGATCGTGCGATAGAACCAATGTTGTAGGTGAATCATATCTAATTTCTAATTAGTTTTATTATAGCAAAGATGCCGGTTACGAGAAGGAGTAAAAGTAATGGTAAGCGAGTAGATGTGGCTGCCCTAGAAGGGATCAGCCAACCACTACCAAGTCAACCTATTCAAAGTGGGGCTCAAGATGAGTCTCTATCGCAGACTTTCCTGACGCCTCCATCTCCTGAAGAACTAAGGAGGGAAGATGAACCTCAGGAACCCCCAATTAATGCTACCGAGCAAGATTTGAGGAATGCAGTCCAATTATTGACTCGTATAGTTGATGGTCATGGACAAAGACAAGAAGGTCCAGTTGCAGGTACTAGTGGTGTAGATAGATCAGCTGAAACACATACGTGATTTTCTTAACTTGGACCCTCCATCATTCACCTGGTCAGATCCTAATGAAGATCCGCAAGACTTTATAGAATAGATCAAGAAAAATTTGGATATTATGCATGTAAGTGGTAAAGAAGAACTTGAGCTAGCAGCATATCGATTAAAGGGTGTAGCTATATTGTGGTATGAAGCTTGGAAGCAATCTAGGGGAACAGATGCTCCTTCAGCTATGTGGAAAGTTTTCAAAAAGGCATTCCTTGACCATTATCTTTCATTGGAGATCCGAGAGGACCGTGAGGATCAGTTCTTACATCTCCACCAAGGAAGTATGAGCGTGAGGGAGTACAGTCTTAAATTCAATTCCTTGGCCAGGTATGCTCCTAATGTAGTAGCTACCATGGAGGATAGAGTTCATCGATATGTGGATAGATTAGACTCATATTTAGTTAGAGACTGTACCATTGCTTCATTGAATAAATATATGGATATAGCAAGGATGCAGGCCTTTGCACAAAAGTTGGAGGATTCCCAAAGCAAAAGACTCATTCATCTTATTCAACACTGAGTCCTTCAGCTCCATCAACACAGGATCGAGATGCTGACCCAGCTTGAGGATGAACTGAAACACCCCCACTAGTAGAGTCAACCAATCGCACACCCAGTCTGGCCAGTCTATGTACATCTTTCACCAATTCCTTCTTCTCATCCTCAACGTGGGTTGTACTTCCCATGCTCATCCTGTTCAAAGCATCAGCTACAACATTAACCTTACCTGGATGGTAGTGGACATTCATATCATAGTCCGTCAACAGCTCCAACCATCTCCGTTGACGTAGATTCAACTCCCTCTGTGTGAACACGTACTGGAGACTCTTGTGGTCTGTGAACACATCCACATGCACTCCATACAAGTAGTGCTTGTACAGCTTTAGTGAAAACACCACAACTGCCAACTCCAGGTCATGAGTGGGATAATTCTTCTCATGAACCTTGAGCTGTCTAGATGCACAATCTATCACCTTACCACCCTGCATAAGAACACAACCCAAACCAACCCTAGATGCATCACAATAAACAGTGTAATTCTCACCACACTTAGGCAAAGTAAGCACCGGGGCTGAAGTGAGTGTGTCTTTGATCTCCTGGAAACTCTTCTCACAAGTCTCCGCCCATTCAAACTTAACTTTCTTCTTCGTCAAGGCTGTGAGTGGAGCAGCAATGGAAGAAAAACCCTCCACGAACCTATGATAATAACCAGCCGATCCCAAGAAGCTACAAATATCTGTGGGAGTAAGAGGTTTTGTCCAGTTCTTAACAGCCTCAGTCTTCCTGGGATCTACCTCCACACCTTTATCGGACACAACATGACCCAGGAAGGTCACTGATCTGAGACAGAATTCACACTTGCTGAATTTGGCATGCAGCTGATGTTGTCTAAGTACCTGCAAGGTTAGTCTCAAATGTTGTTCATGCTCTTCCTTGGTCTTAGAGTAGATGAGAATGTCATCAATGAATACTATGACGAAAGAGTCAAGGTATTCACGGAAAACTCTGTTCATGAGATCCATAAATGCAGAAGGTGCATTCGTGAGACCAAATGACATAACTAGGAACTCATAGTGACCATAACGGGTATGAAAGGCTGTCTTTGGGATATCTCCATCCCTAACCCTAAGCTGATGGTACCCTGAACGAAGATCAATCTTCGAGAAGAAACTAGACCCCTGGAGTTGGTCAAACAAGTCATCTATTCTGGGAAGTGGATAATTATTCTTGATAGTGACTTTGTTGAGCTGCCGATAATCGATACACATTCTAAGGGTTCCATCTTTCTTTTTCACAAACAACACTGGAGCACTCCAAGGGGATATGCTCGGCCGAATGAAACCCTTATCAGTGAGATCTTTTAACTGTAACTTCAACTCTTTGAGTTAAGCTGAAGCCATTCTGTAAGGAGGAATTGAAATTGATTTAGTATCGGGTTCTAAGTCGATACCAAAGTCAATCTCTCGAGGGGGAGGAACTCCAGGCAAATCATCAGGAAATACATCTTGGAACTCATTCACTACTGGCACTGAGTCTATGGAAGGAATGTCATGATCTAAATCATTAACACTCACAAGATGACACAATAACCCCTGGGACATCATTTTATTGGCCTTAAGGTTCGAAATCAAGGGATTAGGACGACTCGAGTTGTACCCCTCCCAGACCAGCTCTTTTTCATTAGAGAAACGAAATCTCACAGCCTTACTACGACAATCCATACAAGCATAACAACTATGAAGCCAATCCATGCCAAGAATAACATCAAACTCATGCATTGGTAACTCAACCAAGTCTGTACACATAGTCTTACCACATACAACTATTGGGCAATCCTTGTATACTCTATCAGTTCTTACATTTTCTCCTAAAGGTGTACTAACAACTATAGGATCATGCAGAACTTCAGGCAATATCTCAAAAGTGAGAGCAAGCAAAGGAGTTACAAAGGAAAGCGTAGACCCTGGATCAAGTAAAGCATAAACAGAAGTTGAGAATACTTGCAGCATACCTGTGACCACATCATCGGACTTCTCCTGCTCCTCCCTGCCCTTCAGGGCGTATAACCTGTTCCTCTTAGGAGGCTCGGCTGCTGCTGTACCCTGTGGATTATGCCTAGGCTGAGCATTACCTCCAGCCTGACCGCTGTTCTGTGGGCAGTCCTTAACCATGTGGCCGCTCTTACCGCAACCGAAGTAGGCATTAGTGCACTGTTTGCACACTCCACTGTGAGCACGGCCACACTTAGCAAAGTCCTTTATGGGACGCTGTACATCACCTCCATTGCCCTTCTTGGGCTCGGGTCTGCCTCCTCTAGGTGTTGCACTCCTCTGAAAGTTAGGGTTCCCTGAACTCTGTTGCCCCTTTTTGAACATGGGCTGCTCACGGACGCCGAAGTTGTTCCTGTTGCCTCAATTGCTAGGACCTGCCTGATCAGAAGGCTTAGGCCTCCTAGCATCACGGACGCCCCTCTTCTTTTGGCTGTCCTCTACCTTCTACACATGCACCATCAGCCAAGAGAGGTCCATGTTATCGTAGAGCATCGCAGCCCGACACTCCTCCTCCAGATCTCTTGTGATTCCTGTGAGGAACCTACTCATCTCATTTCTCCTGTTAGATACAAGGGAAGTAGCATACCTGGACAGTTTAACAAACTTTAGGGAATACTCCCTGACTGTCATAGATCCTTGCTTAAGGTTGATAAATTCCTCAACCTTGGCCTCCCTCATCTCTCTGGGGAAGAATCTCTCCATGAAGGCTATCTTAAACCGCTCCTAAGTGACCGAAACTCCGCCCAAAGCTCGGCTATCCTGCCACATCTTGCACCAAGTCTGTGCAACATCCATGAGCTGATAGAAAGCCAACTCAACCTTATCAGTATCTGTGGCCTTCATGGCCACCAAAATCTTGTGTACCTCATCCATGAACTCCTGGGGATCCTCTGAAGTCTTGGACCTTGTGATAATAGGAGGATTCATCCTCGTGAAGTCTCGTAGCCTGTCAGTCATGCTACGTACCGGTGGGTTCTCCCTCTGAACATTCTGCCGGTTGACCTGGGCAGTCATGGCCAGGGCCTGCATATTGATGGCCTGTGCCATCTGGGCCAGAGATGTCCGCACCTCCGCATCAGTCAACCCAGCTGGGTTAACCGGCATAGCCACTCCCTCAACTGGAGCCTGAGGTGGAACCTGATTGCCTCCAGCAGTTGCTCCTCCTCTCCTCTGACCAACGTTCCTCCTAGTATTCATTCTCTGAAAATAATAAGAATTTATGTTAGACACGCTCATAACACCAAGAAATCAGATATTAGGAAAAGGCACGATAAGATCAGAAGAAGGGAAATTTTCCTACGCATCATGCAGTCTCTAATTCAAGATAGTGGTGTACTTCACTACCATGACTTAGAAACTACTCAATGTGGTTGATGTGAACTTATGATCCTCGGAATTTAACCTAGTGCTCTGATACCAACTTTGTCACGACCGGAATCTAGACCCCAGACGAGACCGGCGCCATTGACCTCTCAAAAGTCGCAGACAAGCCTACATACGTCATCGTTACTTCATCTAGGTTAATCTTAGAGAAATATTTGAACTTTTTGTTTTCTTATTTCATGTGAAACATGTTATACTTAACATCATAGGCGTTCACAAATCAACCATCTAATATAGAAATAATCAAATGAAAAAAAGCAGTTCATAATTGCATTAAACGTATCCTTGCAAAAACGGCACCAATACAAAGTCTGAAATGAAATGAGAAATGAAACACTAGTGGGACATGCCCCACTAGGTAAAGCCTACATCTAATCTAGATAATAACAGTAGACATCCTCGAAAGCATGAGGGCCTACCAAATCCAGATGAAAGCTCCACGTCCGGATAGCTACAACGTCGTACTATAAGCTCTAATATCCAGCTGTGCCTACACCTAAAAGTAGATATTGTATGCGATAAGCATATACTTGTACTAAGTATGGGTATATGCAAGTACACACCACGGATATGCAAGAGTAAGAATAGCTCTTTCCTAATAACATGATTTATGGAAAGTCAAGTCAGTGGACTTGCCAAATTTGGATTAGGAAAGTCAGTGTACTTGCCAAATTTGGATTAAAAAAGTCAGTGGACTTGCCAAATTTGGATTAGGAAAGTCATGCCATGAGAGTAACATGCATCATCATACTTATCATTTTGCAAGCAGCACATAGCATATCACATAGTTCATATCATTCTTTCATATGCCATGAGACCTTTGAATCATGGACTTGACATTAGGACTTCCCAAAATGAGGGACCTCAACTAGGGAGCCTTCTTCAGCAAACACAGAGTCTGCTTCGTTCGTTCATACGTACTTCATTTTTATTCATTCATATACTAGTGCAATCACCAGTCATACCTAGGATGAAGTTTAAGACTTTCATCGGTTTTGCTGTGCAATGACCAAAATTAACCTAGTGTCATTACTTAAGTCTAGCTCACCTCTTTATTATCCTATCCTAACACCTTTGTTATCGTTCATTTCATTATGTGCATCATTTGAGGCTGGCCTCATTCTTTCTTTGGGAACTTTAACCTTAACTGACATAGATCACGTGAGAATCATGAAATCCAGTGTCTTCCCCACACCGAAAAGAGGTGGAACCACCGTCCAAAGTGACCCAAACATGCTAGCGTATATAAGGAGTCGAACCCTGGTAGATCCCTATATTGGCAGTATAGGTTCAAAGACAAGGAGATATAAGGAGACCCATACCCGGCATGCTGGAAATTCTCATCTCATGAGAGTTACGTGAACCTCCGCCCTTCTCGAAGGAAGGCATCACCGCTTATAGCTAGCCTATTGGTGCTCAGTATAAAGTTCCATTACATCCAACTCATACATCATGGAAGCTGGCTTCTAGCATGAGGACATCATAGCTCATTAGATGATTTCTCATCTCATCATTATTATTAAGTATGCATTAACTTCAATACTTTCATTAGACCGTTCATAGAGATTGGTCTATTCATTAACTTTACACTCTCATAAGTGAGTACGTTTTGGTAACATTTACTTAGGCTCATTTGAGATTGCTCTCATCTTTTACATTAGCCTCTTATCATATTGTCACCTAATTCATTAAATTTAACATATTTGCTTTTTTCATAATTACTCACCCCTTCACGTGAATGTTCATTTCATCATATGCCAATGCACTTGGCCATTTAGTGTGTTTCACACTCTTACTTAACCCTTCTAGGGTTACATCATTCTATCACATACATTTTAGGCTCACTTACTTTTAAACGTATGCTAGACTTATGAGTCCACACATACAAGCCATGAGGCTTCATTCATAATTTGTCTAAGTGATTCATGTTTACCCAAGATTATGTGGTGCAAGACTGATGCATCTTGTAGATATGCAAAGATATTGATTTCGATCTTTAGAGGCAGCATTCATTAAATATTTACTTACGTATGACTTATGTGTCAATACGGAATTGGGCAAGGGAACCCGATTTCGAATCCCTTGGAAAACACTTAATCTTATTTTAAACTTGATAATTGCATTTTTCAGATTTGGGGGACCCTAGTTTGATCCCCATCAACCCCATAATATTTCCTTTCTTTTTCTCCTCTGCTTTTTCGTTTAAGTCAAGGAGGTTGTGGGTTCAATCCCCACAAGCTCATTATTTTTCTTTTAATTTATCTCTTAACTTTCTCATCTATCCAAGAGGTTGTGGGTTCAATCCCCACTCTCCACATTTATTTTCTCCTTTATTTTTCTCCTAACTCTCTCATCCATTCAAGAGGTTGTGGGTTCAATCCCCACTCACCACATCTATTTTTCCTTGCATTTTTCTCACAAAATTTTTATGAAATTTTCATTTGGTGAGGTCATGGGTTCAATCCCCAATGTCACATTTTTTAAAAAAATTTAAACGAAGTTCATTTTTTTAAAAGTTGGTCGAGACTACAATTTCCAGCACCAATCCATTTTTGTCTTAATCTTTTGTTGATTTTTTTGTAGCTTTCATGTAATGATGTCTTGGGTTCAATCCTTAGTGATTTCACTTAATTTACATTCATTTTTCATTGCATTTTATACCACTTTGATTGGCCGAACCCAACCTACCAAATGGTGGAAATTTGTTCACTATTTTCAGCTCCTTGTTATCATCATTTGTACGTTAGATGTTAGGACGTTTAATGAATCATTTGGTGCATCTTTAAGTATTTTTTTTCCATGGTTATATTCAACCAAGAATTACCATTAAATCCAGCAACATTACACCACTTTAGCAAATCATGATTTACACAAACATTTGCACAAACATCACTTTTCACATACTTTCGGTTGGCATAAATTAACATGCTTACAATTCCAAACACATAATCATGAACACATTATTACGAAAATCACACTTCATACTTAAACTACCAGCAAACATACCAACAACATGATATCTAACCTATTTCAAGTTGAAATCAGAGGATACTAGGGACAAGGAGTTCGACAAGAACGGGAACAACCCTAGTTTCAAAATTCATTGAATTCGTGGAAAGGAAATTCTCTTGGACAAAGGAGTGCAGGAGAGAAAACCATACCTAACTTTAGTGTTGTTCAACACACGACCTTCTATCCAAAACCCTCTCCAAATTCACGTCCAAGTCCCAAAACTTCAACACAAAACTCGAAGGAAAACCCTTCTTTTTGCTTTACGTTTTTTATTAGCTTTTTGTCTATGTTTTTGACGTGTAAATTCTTCAAGTATGAAGAAATTTTGGTTGTGTTTTCTGTTCTTGTATTTCGTTAGCAGATAGAACGCAAAAGTGAGAGAGTTGATCGTGAAAGAGAGAGGATAAACGTGAGAAGTGATGGTTCCTTAGGATTAGGATTGTAGTTTTAGACTTAGTCAAAATAAGGTTTTGTTAAATTGTAAAAATCTGATTTATATAAATCACACGTGAAAGGACCTTATTGAACTTACAAAAAAATCAGATTTTAAAGCCCATTTTAATTCACTTGGGCGTCGCTTCCGACGAGAATCGAACCCGTGATGTCCCAATCGCGAAAATGGGTCCCTTCGGGTCGCCCGACCCAAACCGCCCCATTAATTAATTAATTAATAATAATAATCTGATTTTCCTTTTTCTTAAATCAGCTTTTAAATATTAATTAATTAAATTAATTCTCCAATATAAATAATCAAGTTAAATCAATGCTCCCACCTAGGTTCGAACCCTGGTGGAGCAAGATTTTGCTTAATGGGCAATTTCGGCCCTTTCTACCCAAAATGCCCCTCCACCATATTAATTAATAATTAATTACATATTTAATGTAATTACGATACTACCCTTAGCCTAGAAAAAGACCATTTTACCCCTAGACCCTTCAAACTTATGATTTCCCCTTTTTAAGTCCGCCAAAGACTCATCCGGGTAAATCTTCATATTCGGGAGCCCTACACGGCTGGACCCAACCTTTCCTAGCTCAACTAACTCCCCAAGTTAGTTGGCTTGGTTGTCGCAAGGGTTCAGAGGTCTGATTCTACGCGCATCAATCCGTGTGAACCCGGTCTAATCGTAGGCATTCTAGACACACTAAACATTACTTAGCATATTTATTTTTAGGGTTATTACATTATCCCCCCCTTAGGAACATTCGTCCCCGAATGACACTACTAACTATCTAGCACAATGCCAGTCATAACATAACATAATCACTATGCACAGTCAAGCAATAGCAACAAGGAATGGAGAGATAAGGAAACTTCGACTTAAGAGTAGGGAATCTAACCTCAAGGACTTAAAAGATGGGGATAGCAGGATCTCATATCGGCCTCTGCCTCCCACGTAGCACCCTCAACAAGATGGTTCCTCCACAATACCTTCACTGTGGCAATCTCCTTGTTTCCAGCCGCTTGACCTGTCTGTTTAAGATCTCAACAGGTACCTCCTCATAGGACAAGTCTTCATCAACCCCCAAACCTTCCACAGGTAGAATCGATGTTGGATCACCTAGGCACTTCTTTAACATGGATACATGAAAGACTGGATGGACAGAATCTAGATCCACAGGCATTGCCAACTCATAGGTCACCTCACCCACACATTGTATGATCTCATATGGACCAACATACCTCAGAATCAACTTCCCCTTCCTGCCAAACCTCATCACTCCCTTCATAGGTGATATCTTCAAATAGACCTGGTCACTAACATCAAACTCTAAGGGCCATTTCCTGTTAACTGCATATGACTTCTGCCGACTGTAAGCAGTAGCCAACCTGTCCCTAATCACCCTGACCTTCTCTAAGGCCTCATGAATCATTTCTGGACACAAAATGGATGACTCTCAAACCTCGAACCATCCAACTGGAGACCTACACCTCCTACCATATAGTGCCTCGAATGTTGCCATCCCAATGCTGGAGTGATGGCTGTTATTATACGAGAACTCTATCAAAGGCAGATGGTCATCCCAACTACCCCTGAAGTCAATCACACACGCCCTCAACCATTTAAATATTAATTAATTAAATTAATTCTCCAATATAAATAATCAAGTTAAATCATTGCTCCTACCTAGGTTCGAACCCGGGTGGAGCAAGATTTTGCTCAATGGGCAATTTTGGCCCTTTCTACCCAAAATGCCCCTAAATCATATTAATTAAATAATTAATTACATATTTAGGGTAATTACAATACTAACCTTAGCCTGGAAAAAGACCATTTTACCCCTAGACCCTCCAAATATACGATTTCCCCTTTTTAAGTCTGGTAAAGACTTATCCGGGTAAATCTTCATATTCGGGAGCCCAACATGGCTGGACCCAACCTTTCCTAGCTCAACTAACTCCCCAAGTTAGTTGGCTTGGCTGTCGCAAGGGTTCAGAGGTCTGGTTTTGTGAACCCGGTTTAATCGTAGGCATTCTAGACACATTAAACATTACTTAGCATGTTCATTTTTAGGGTTGTTACATTATCCCCCCTTTAGGAACATTCGTACCCGAATGACACTACTAACTATCTAGCACAATGCCAGTCATAACATAACATAATCACTGTGCACAGTCAAGCAATAGCAACAAGGAATGGAGACATAAGGAAACTTTGACTTAAGAGTAGGGAATCTAACCTCAAGGACTGAAAAGATGGGGATAGCGGGATTTATATCGGCCTCGGCCTCCCACGTAGCACCCTCAACAAGATGGTTCCTCCACAATACCTTCACTGTGGCAATCTCCTTGTTTCTCAGCCGCTTGACCTGTCTGTTTAAGATCTCAACAGGTACCTCCTCATAGGACAAGTCTTCATCAACCTCCAAACCTTCCACAGGTAGAATCGATGTTGGATCGCCTAGGCACTTCTTTAACATGGATACATGAAAGACTGGATGGACAAAAACTAGCTCCACAGGCAATGCCAACTCATAGGCCACCTCACCCACACGCTGTAGGATCTCATATAGACCAACATACCTCGGACTCAACTTCCCCTTCGTGCCAAACCTCATCACCCGCTTCATAGGTGATATCTTCAAATAGACCTGGTCACCAACATCAAACTCTAAGGGCCATTTCCTGTTATCTGCATATGACTTCTATCCAATGTAAGCAGTAGCCAACCTGTCCCTAATCACCTTGACCTTCTCTAAGGCCTCATGAATGATCTCTGGACCCAAAATGGATGACTCTCCAACCTCGAACCACCCAACTGGAGACCTACACCTCCTACCATATAGTGCCTCGAACGCTGCCATCCCAATGCTGGAGTGATAGCTATTATTATACGAGAACTCTATCAAAGGTAGATGGTCATCCCAACTACCCCTGAAGTCAATCACACACGCCCTCAACCATTTAAATATTAATTAATTAAATTAATTCTCCAATATAAATAATCAAGTTAAATCATTGCTCCCACCAAGGTTCGAACCTGGGTGGAGCAAGATTTTACTCAATTGGCAATTTCGGCCCTTTCTACCCAAAATGCCTCTCCACCATATTAATTAAATAACTAATTACATATTTAGGGTAATTACGATACTACCCTTAGCCTGGAAAAAGACCATTTTACCCCTAGACCCTCCCAACTTAAGATTTCCCCTTTTTAAGTCCGGTAAAGACTCATCCTGGTAAATCTTCATATTTGGGAGCCCTACATTGTTGGACCCAACCTTTCCTAGCTCAAATAACTCCCCAAGTTAGTTGGTTTGGCTGTCGCAAGGGTTCAGAGATTTGGTTCTACGCGCATTAATCCATTTGAACCCGGTCTAATCGTAGGCATTCTAGAAACACCAAAACATTACTTAGCATATTCATTTTTAGGGTTGTTACATTGGTTTATCACCAAGTGAGGGTCAAGGACAAAGATATACCCAAGACAGCTTTCCGAACACGGTATGGTCATTTTGAGTTCTTAGTCATGTCATTCGGGCTAACAAATGCACCAGCAGCTTTTATGGATTTGATGAATAAGGTGTTCAAGCCATTTTTACATGTGTTCGTGATAGTGTTCATAGATGACATTTTGGTGTATTCAAGATCAGAAGAGGATCATTCTAATCACTTGTGGCACGTCAAATTCTTCGTGATCGTAAATTGTATGCAAAGTTCTCTAAATGTGAGTTCTGGTTGAAATCTGTGGCATTCTTAGGTCATATTGTATCTGATGAAGGAATAAGGGTTGATAACCAGAAGATAGAATCCATGAAAAACTGGCCACGACCTACAACGCCTACAGAGATCCGTAGTTTTCTTGGATTGGCATGTTATTACAAAAGGTTCGTTGAAGGATTCTCTTCCGTTGCTTCACCCTTAACAAAGCTAACACACAAAGAAACCAAGTTTCGGTGGAATGATGAATGTGAAAGAAGCTTCCAAGAGCTGAAGAATAAATTAACTTCTACACATGTATTGGTACTTCCAGAAGGCACGGGAGGCTATGCGGTGTATTGTGATGCTTCTGGAGTGGGCTTAGGTTGTGTATTGATGCATCATGGTAAAGTTATAGCTTATGTATCAATGCAGTTGCGACCACATGAGAAAAAATATCCAACCCATGATCTAGAGCTAGCAGCAGTTGTGTTTGCTTTGAAGATATGGCGCCACTACTTGTATGGAGTTCATGTTGACATATACACTGATCACAAGAGTTTGCAATATATCTTTAAGCAAAAGGACTTAAATTTGAGACAGTGAAGGTAGCTGGAGCTATTAAAAGATTATGACATTGATATCTTGTATCATCCCAGTAAAGCAAATGTAGTAGCTGATGCTTTAAGCCGTAAATACTTGCAAGTACTTATGGGTAGTCTGTGGAACGGCAAGGAATAACTATGGATCTATGCCAACTAGCTAGCTTGGGGTTTCACCTTCTTGAATCTCAAGATGAAGGGGTTATTGTGCAAAATGTGACAGAATCCTCATTAGTAGTGGAAGTGAAAGAGAAGCAGTACACTGATACTATTCTTTTACAGCTTAAGGAGAATGTACAACATGGTTTGACAAAGTCATTTGACCTTACGCAAGAGGGAGTACTTCGATGTCAAAACAGATTGTGTGTACCTAATGTAGATGAACTAAGAAAGAGGATTATGATGGAAGAACATCTTTCAAGATACTCTGTTCATCCGGGGTCAACAAAAATGTATCATGACTTGAAGGAAATGTATTGGTGGGGGGACATGAAGAGGAGCATTGCATAATTCGTGGCTCAATGTCCAAATTGTCAATGGTAAAAGTAGAACACTAGAGGCCTGGAGGTTATATGCAGCGTATAGAACTTCCGATTAGTAAATGGGACATGATCAACATGGATCTTGTCACTGGTTTTCCTCGGTCATTTCGGAAGTTTGACTCCATATGGGTAATAGTTGACAGAGTCACCAAAGCAGTGCACTTCTTACCAGTGAAGACTATTTATACAGCTGAAGAGTATGCGAGGTTGTACATTAAAGAGATAGTTCTACTACATGGAGTGCCAATCTCTATAATTCTGATAGAGCATCTCAGTTCACTGCAAATTTTTGGAAGTCGTTTAAGAAGAGTTTGGGAACACAAGTGAATTTAAGTACAGCCTTTCACCCTTAAACATATGGCCAGGCAGAACGTACAATTCAGACACTTGAGGATATGCTGCGAGCTTGTATATTAGATTTCAAGGGTAGCTGGGATGATCACCTACCGCTTATTGAATTTACTTATAACAATAGCTACCATTCGCGCATTAAAATGGCACCTTATGAAGCCTTATATGGTCAAAAGTGTAGATCACCAATTGGCTGGTTCGAAACAGGTTAAACTAACTACCTTATTTGGGACAGATCTTGTTCATCAAGCTATGGAAAAAGTCAAAGTGATATAGCAGCGTCTAGAAATAGCACAAAGTCGACATAAATCATATGCGGATATTAGAAGGAGAGGACTAGAATTTTCTATAGAGATTGGGTGTTCTTGATGGTGTCTCCAATAAAAAGGGTAATGAGGTTTGGTAAAAAAGGAAGTTGAGTCCACGCTATATAGGGCCATATAAGATTATTCGAAAATTCAGCCAAGTAGCCTATGTGTTAGAGCTACCACAAGAGCTTTCATCACTTCATCCGGTGTTTCATGTCTCAATGCTACGAAAATACGTAGGTGACCCATCTCGTATTACTCCTACTGAAGATGTACATGTTACGGGAGTTCTCACTTATGAAGTACCCATTGCTATTCTAGATCGCAAGTTAGGAAGTTAAGAAATAAAGAGGTAGCTTCTGTAAAAGTGTTTTGGAGGAACCAACAAGTAGAAGAAGATACATGGGAAGCGGAAGAAGCTATGAAATTGAAGTATCCTCATCTCTTTCAGATCCAGGAGAAAGATGAAAATGCTTAGTTTATATGCCGACAATTAAGTATACGTCTATATGTATTATGTTATTAATAGTAGTACTAACTTAGGCTTGAATTTGTTTGGGCTGGATAACTATGGTAACATTTTAGGAAGAATGTTTTAAGGCGGGGGGAGGATGTAAGAGCCCATCTTACGCATATGTTTGTTCTATTCTTGTGATACTGTTGGCCTTATAGTATAGGTGAGGGACCATGTTCCTTATATGATTAGTGTTGGTTTAAACTATCCGGAATGTGATGTATCATGCCATGCACGTTTCAGTGTGTTTACTGTAAGTTGACTCCGCCAGATGTATTTAAACTAGAGATAGTAAGGTGGTAATTGAGCTTAAATTTAAAAGTTAAGTTCTAAGTTGAAGCAAAAGGATGTAAGATTCATAAAATGGAATAAAATAATTGAGCTGCTTGCTTGGCTTTATTAAGATAGCAGTTGCATCACCTACTTCAGCTATATGGATATTGTTAAAGGGCCCAAGCTTGATGGACCAGATTTAGAATTATAGTAATGGGCTCACTTGAAGCCCAAACCTATTAAAAGAAAATAAAAATGAAAGAAAGCCCAGCAGCCAATCTGCAAAGGCCCAATATAGATAAAGCCCAAGTGAAAGCAACTAGGTGCATCACCTAGTTTGACCTTTTCAGCTGCTTGATGTGCATAAGCAGGTGCATCACCTACTTGACCAATTAATGGCTGAAAATGGACCCCAAAAAAAGGAGGTTCTAGAGGATATTTTTGTGGTCAATAAAGCTCCATATATATCCAATATGAGCAGATATTCTTCACCCATTTTAACACACAACATTGAGACTTATCTCCAGCTCTCTCTCTCTCTTTACTCTTCAAGATTAAAAAAGCAGTTTTTAGTTGTTCTAGGGTTCTTCAAGAAACCCTCATATCTGCAAACCAAGGTAAGTGAAAACACTTGGATTTTGCTTAATTCTCCCATGGATAATTATAAAAACATGTTATTCATGCTCAAGTATAAATACAAAAGCAGAAAATTTCAAGAAGCTAATGATCACTTCCTTAGTTATTAAGAGACCTTTTTCTTTTTCTTTGGTTTAAGTGTGAAGGGAAGCTGAAGTTCTAGAAGAATTCAAGTTATTAGGAGAAGTTGCAGAAATTGAGGTAAGGTGACTGCCCCATTTATTTTGTCTTCCTTGTGTATGAGTTTGAGTGAGGAATTAGGGGGGTGTTGTAATGAAGAACTCAAGGGGGTGGTGAATTTAATAATTGGTTGTATGATAAAGAATATTTGGGGCTGTTCTATGTGTATTATTGTTGGTGCAGCTTGGTTGATCTTGTGGAAAGGATATATAATGTATGTGTTGGACACGGAATGAGGGTGTGGTGATACACATTATGTTAAGGGCTGGATGGGTTCATTATCTGCCAAAGTTAGCTACTGTTTTACGAGGCTCACACTGTGATAGCTGCTAATTTTAGTTTATCATGACTTTAATTGTAGATTAACACAGAAATGGGGAGGCTGAATTGTGATAGTTATATCGGTCAGAGGATAAGGTATGTAAGGCTATTCGATCATATATCCCTTTGGCATGAAATTTGATACAATATCACTCAAGTGAATCTCATAAGTTTTATTCCTAGAAAAGGACACATATTGGCAGCGTACTATCTCCAAATAGCTAACAATATTTACTCCTCTCCGTAGTGCATAGAACTACTTCATTATATGTTCAGTACTTTACACTTGTGTAATTATCCACCCATGTGCTGGTATAGAAATGGTATTTGCAAAAGCAAGTCTGGTGAATCCTCCTCTTTGTTGTTTGAAGTTAATTGTGTCATTAAGCTCTTAAAGTAATGTGTTGATGTTACATAGTTCCTTATGTCATTGTTATTGCCTTGAAGTGTTATTTTCATGTCTTCTATTACTGGTCCGTACTTCCATATCTCCAAAATGGTTATGACCACCAAAATAACATCTCAAAAGAGTTACGATCATCCAAAGAACAATCCCAAAAGAGTTATGAACTGATAATTAACAATCTCAATGATTAAAGAATCTAAGTGAAGAAATCTATATAATTACGGGTGGCAGCCTAGGGGAGAAACCCTAACATGGGTCGATCCCAACTGGTACATAAGGGTGGCAGCTTAGGGGAGAAAGCCTAGCATGGATGATCCCTATTGGTATAGAAGGGTGGCAGCTCAGGGGCGAAAGCCTAGCATGGGCCGATCCCAAATTGTGTAATTATGAGGACCGCATCACTGGGGTTAATATGCCTAGCATGGGTCATGCTCTTCTACAACTGATCAGCTGGTCATTTGTATCACATGTCCTACAAATATTATAACATACAGAAAAGTAAAGAAAATAATGTAACTAACATGATCTCACAAGAGTAAGCAAAGGTGGTCTTCTCTTCTAATCTATGCACTAATATGTTGATACTTGATTTTCATTTGAGTCCTCGTATTACATATGCTATATTGCCTTACATATTCAGTACATTTTTTTGTACTGACGTCCCTCCCCGGGGATGCTGCATTTCATGCTGCAGGCACAAGTACTCCATCTAGTAGACCTCCTCAGTAGGAGCATATGACTTTCAGATACTTTTGGTGAGCTCCAGGTTGATTCAGAGCTTTACTGAGTCCTTGGTAAATTCATTTTGGTATTGTATCGTAGTTAAGGGTAAGACGGAGTCTGTCCCGACCTACTCTATGTCTTTTATCTTATTAGAGTCTTTGTAGACATATGTACATGGTTTAGTTGTGTCTTAAGGAGTTGTGGCCTTAACGGCAAAGTATTGTATATAACTTTTTGGGTCTACTTATGTTTTTTTTATCATTGCGTCCTTTGTGAACGTGTCACGAATGCTATAGTTATATGCATAGTAAGAACAGATTTCAGGTTGGTTCCCTCGGGCCCTTAGGGCATTGGGTGCCTGTCCGTCTTAACGGGATTTGAGGCATGATAAAAGTGGTATCAGAGCAGGTCATCCTAGGGAGTCTACAAAGCTGTGTCTGTTTAGAGTCTTGCTTATGGATGTGTCGTGCACTACATCTATAAACTCTATGGGACATGTAGGAGTTGTCTCATTACTTTCATTTCTTAGATCGTGCGATAGAACCAATGTTGTAGGTGAATCATACCTAATTTTTAAATTATTTTAGTATAGCAAAGATGCCGATTACGACAAGGAGTAAAAGTACTGGTAAGCGAGTAGATGTGTATGCCCAAGAAGGGATCAGCCAACCACCACCAAGTCAAGCTGTTCAAAGTGGGGCTCAAGATGACTCTCTATCGTAGACTTCCCCGACACCTCCATCTCCTGAAGAATTAAGGAGGGAAGATAAACCTCAGGAACCCCCTGTTAATGCTACCGAGCAAGATTTGAGGAATGCAATCCAATTATTGACTCGTATAGTTGTTGGTCATGGCCAAAGTCAAGAAGGTCCAGTTGCAGGTACTAGTGGTGTAGATAGAGCAGCTGGAACACGGATACGTGATTTTCTTAACTCGAACCCTCCATCATTCATCGGGTCAGATCCTAATAAAGACCCGCAAGACTTTATAGATCAGATCAAAAGCACTTTGGATATTATGCATATAAGTAGTAAAGAAGCACTTGAGCTAGCAGTATATAGAATAAAGGGTGTGGCTATATTGTGGTATGAAGCTTGGAAGCAATCTAGGGGAACGGATGCACCTTCAGTTATGTGGAAAGAGTTCAAAAAGACATTCCTTGACGATTATCTTCCATTGGAGATCCGAGAGACCCGTGCGGATTAGTTCTTAAATCTCCACCAAGGAAGTATGAGCGTGAGAGATTACTGTCTCAAATTCAATTCATTGGCTAGATATGCTCCTAATGTAGTAGCTACCATGGAGGATAGAATTCATCGATATGTGGATAGATTAGACCCATATTTAGTTAGAGACTGTACCACTGCTTCATTGAATAAAGATATGGATATAGCAAGGATGCATGCCTTTTCACAAAAGTTGGAGGATCAAAGGCAAAGAAGAAGGACACAAGAGTCGGAAACAGGGCATTCTAAGAGGGCCAGATCCATGGTGCAGTTTACACCATCCCAAGGTGATTTTAGGCCTCGGTTCTCTAACAGACCACCTAGGACATCATCTTTTTACTCTACAGCTAGTGCTCCACCACAATTTCAAGGGTTCAGCGGCAATCAGTTTGGGCAAAGAAGTGAAAGATAGGGATCACAAATAGTGGGTCATCAAGAGCAGGCAAGTACGAGCCAATCAAGGCCTCCTCGACAGCCTTGTAAACAGTGTGGGAGGAATCATCTAGGTGCATGCAGGTTTGGAATAGATGTTTGTTTTTGGTGTACGCACCAGGGCGTATGATGAGAAACTACCCTCATAGGGGCCTGTGTGGTGTTGCACAGCCAACTAGATTAGTTGTTGCATCAAACTCATCAATACCTAGGGGGCTACACATGCCTACAGGTCGTGGTAGAGGAGCTAGGGAGCAGCTAGTTCTAGTGGAGGTCACAATCGCACATATGCACTAGGGGATCGACAAAATTCAGAAGCCTCGCCGGATGTGGTTACAGGTACATTGTCCATCTTTTCACATATTGTATATGCATAAATTGATTCGGAGTCTACACTATGATATGTTAAATCATTGATTGCTGGAAAGTTCAAAAGAACACCAGAATTACTAGTGAAGCCATTTGAAGTGTCTACACCGATTGGAGAGTCTATTATAGTTAGAAGAGTTTATCATAATTGCATTGTAACGGTTTGTGATCGCGATACATTCGCTGACCTTATTAAGCTAGACATGGTAGATTTTGATGTTATAATGGGTATGGATTGGTTAGCTTTGGTTATGCCACAGTAGATTGCCGATCTAAGATAGTGCATTTCCAGTTTCCAAAAGAGGCAGTCCTTGAATGGAAAGGTAATATTGGGGCGCCAAGAGATAAATTTATTTCTTATCTTAAGGCAAAGAAGATGATTTCCAAAGGATACATATGTCACCTGGTCAGAGTGAAAAATGTAGATGCAGAGCCACCAACCCTTCAATCAATTCCAGTGGTAAATGAATTACCCGATGTGTTTCCTGAGGATCTTCCAGGTTTGCCTCCAGAACGAGAAGTAGAGTTTGGCATTGATGTGCTTCGAAATACTCAACCTATCTCAATTCCTCCGTTTAGAATGGCTCCGGCAGAACTACGGGAGTTGAAGGAGCAATTAAAAGATTATTAGAAAAAGGATTCATAAGGCCTAGTATGTTCCCATGGGGAGCACCAGTTTTATTTGTATGCAAGAAAGATGGATTGTTAAGAATGTGTATCGACTACCGGCAGTTGAATAAGGTAACAATTAAGAACAAATATACCCTCCATAGAATTGATGATTTGTTTGATTAGTTACAAGGTGCTAGGTGTTTTCCAATGATCGACCTGAGGTCGGGTTATCACCAAGTGAGGGTCAAGGACAAAGATATACCCAAGACTGCTTTCTGAACACGGTATGGTCATTTTGAGTTCTTAGTCATGTCATTCAGGCTAACAAATGCACCAGCAACTTTTATGGATTTGATGAATACGGTGTTCAAGACATTTTTAGATGTGTTCGTGATAGTGTTCATAGATGACATTTTGGTGTATTCAAGATCGGAAGAGGATAATTTTAATCACTTGTGGCACGTTTTACAAATTCTTCGTGATCGTAAATTGTATGCAAAGTTCTCTAAATGTGAGTTCTGGTTGAAATCTGTGGCATTCTTAGGTCATATTGTATCTGATGAAGGAATAAGGGTTGATAACCAGAAGATAGAAGCCGTGAAAAACTGGCCAAGACCTATAACTCCTACGGAGATCCGTAGTTTTGTTGGATTGGCAGATTATTACAGAAGGTTCGTTGAAGGATTCTCTTCCATTGCTTCACCCTTAACAAATCTAACACACAAAGAAACCAAGTTTCTGTGGAGTGATGAATGTGAAAGAAGCTTCCAAGAGATGAAGAATAAATTAACTTCTACTCTTGTATTGGTACTTCCAGAAGGCACGGGAGGCTATGCAGTGTATTGTAATGCTTCTGGAGTGGGCTTAGGTTGTGTATAGATGCATCATGGTAAAGTTATAGCTTATGGATCAAGGCAGTTGCGACCACATGAGAAAAATTATCCAACCCATGATCTAGAGCTAGTAGCAGTTGTGTTTGCTTTAAAGATATGGCGCCACTACTTGTATGGAGTTCATGTTGACATATACACTGATCACAAGAGTTTGCAATATATCTTTACGCAAAAGGACTTAAATTTGAGGCAACGAAGGTAGCTGGAGCTATTAAAAGATTATGATATTGATATCTTGTATCAGCCCGGTAAAGCAAATATAGTAGTTGATGCTTTAAGCCGTAAAATACTAGCAAGTACTTATGGGCAGTCTATGGAACGGCAAGGAATAACTAAGGATCTATGCCAACTAGCTAGCTTGGGGGTTCACCTTCTTGAATCTCAAGATGACGGGGTTATTGTGCAAAATTGTAACGGCCTGTATTTTTGTATGTGGTAGTTCTATTCATGTTATACTTGACTTATACTTATAGTGTAGGTGAGGGATCATGTTTCTTACATGATTAGTGTTGGTTTAAACTAGCTTGGAAGGTGATGTAATGCCTTGCACGTTTTAGCATATGTATTGCAAGTTAACTCCGATGGAAAGTATTTAAGTAATTATAGTAAGGTGGTAATTGAGCTAGCAGCTGCATCACCTACTTGATCTATATTATAGTTAAAGGGCCCAAGTTTGATTGACCAGATTTAGGCTTATATTTAGGGGCTCATTTGAAGCCCAAACCTATTAAAGAAAATGTGAATGAAAGAAGGCCCAACAGCCAAATCTGCCAATTGGCCATTATGGATAAAGCCCAAGTGAAACTAAGTAAGTACATGACCTCCTAAGATTTGTTTTACCATGTTATTGGGCCAAGTGTGTACCACCTACTTGCACTAATCTGTCCCAAGCTGATTAAAAGAACAAAGGAAAAATGGACAGCCAAGGTCCAATAATATTAAGTCCAAAAGGGCCCAAGTTAAAAGGACAAGCAGGTGGGGCACCTACTTGACATTATATGGACCAAAATTGGTCAAGAGTGTCGGCCATAACACCTCCTTTTTCAAAGGATAAGGATCAAGTCTTATTCTCCATTTTGAACTTGCAAAAATTTCAGATTTCCTAAGTTCTTTCTTGGTCTCTCTTGGCTTCAATTAGCAGCCCTAAAACACCTTAGAGTTCTTGAGTGCTGTCTAATTTTTCAAGTAAGAGTTTGAAGGAGAGTTTGAATTCTTGAAGTACAAGTTTAGAGGATAAATTTTCAGAATTAAGGTAAGACTTCAACCCATTTGTTTTCCTCTCTTTGATAATGTTTGGAGTGGAGAATTTTGTATATGATTATCAAGAATTCATGGATTGTGATAAATCTTTGAGTCAATATTCTCCTATTATCCTGAAAGATTTGAGATTATTAGTGGCTGCCTTATGAATATTGTTGTTCAGGGCTATTTGGGTATCTCTGGAAATGATGTTTGAAGTTGTATTAATGTCTAGAGGAAGGGTGTGGTGGTTCACCATTTATGTAAGGGTTGTATGGGCCTGATTTCCATCAAATATTTTTAGCTACTGTTTTGGAGAACCTTATTGTGATTAGCTGCTGATGTTAGCTTAATCATGACTTATGTTGTAGATTAGCACCCAATAAGGAAGGCTGAATCGTGATAGTGGTATTGGTCATAAATATAAGGTATGTAAGGCTATTCGATTCTATATCCTTTTGGCATGAAATCTGCCACCTGCAATTAATATCAATGAAGTGATTCTCATAAGTTCTATTTCTAGAAAAGAAAGCATGGTGGCAGCGTACTATCCAAATAGCTAACAATATTTCTTTCCCATTCCTAAGTACATGGAAGCTACTTTCATTATGTTCACTACTCTCTATACTTGGTGTAATTTTCCCTTGTGCCTGTTATAGAATGGGGTATTTGCAAAAGAAAGTTTGATGAATCCTTCTCCTAAGCCAATTGAAGTCAATTGTGCCATTAAGGTCTTAAAGTAAGGTGTTGATGTTTCATAGCTCCTTATGTCATTGTTACTGCCTCCAAGTATTGTTTTCATGTATTCCACTACTGTTCCGTAATTTCATGTCTCCAAGATGATTATGACCACCAAATCAACATCTCAAAGTGTTACGATTATCCAAAATAACATCTCAAAAGAGTTATGAACTGATTAACAATAATCTCAAAGATTAAAGAATCTAAGTGAAGAAATCTATATAATTAAGGGTGGCAGCTCAGGGGCGAAAGCCTAGCATGGGCCGATCCTTATTGGTTATAGATAGGGTGGCAGCTTAGGGGCGAAAGCCTAGCTATGGGCCGATCCCAAGTTGTTTAATTATGAGGACCGCATCCCAGGGGTTAATACGCCTAGCATGGGTCATCCTCTTCTACCACTGATCAGCTGGTCACTTGTATCACATGCCCAACAAAGATTATAACATACAAAGAAGGTAAAGAAAAGAATGTAGCTTATTCCACAAGAGTAAGCAAAGGTGGTCTTCTCTCCTAATCTATGCACTCATATGTTGCTACTTGATTTCATTTGTGCCTTGTATTACATATACTTTTTGCCTTACATATTCAGTACATTTTTCGTACTGACGTCCCGTATTGGGGACGCTGCATTTCATGCTGCAGGCTCAGGTACTCCAGCTAGTAGACCTCCTCAGTAGGAGCACTCGAAATTCTGCTACTTTTGGTGAGCTCCAAGTTGATTCGGAGCTTTATTAAGTCCTTGGTAAATTCATTTGGTATTGTATCGTAGTTAAGGGTAAGGCGGGGTCTGTCCCGACCTACTCTAGTCTTCTATCTTTTAGAGGCTTTGTAGATACGTACATGGTTCAGTTGTGTCTTAAGGAGTTGTGGCCTAAACGGCCAAGTCTTGTATATAACTTTTGGATCTACTTACGTTGGTTTGTATCGCTGCATCCAAAGTTAACTTGTCTCAATTGTTATAGTATATGCTCAGTAAGAACAGGTTGTAGGTTGGTTCTCTCGGGCCTTTAGGGCATCGGGTGCCTGTCCGTCTTAATGGGTTTTGAGGCGTGACAAAAATGCGGCAGAATCCTCATTAGTAGTGTGAAGTGAAAGAGAAGCAGTACACTGATACTATTCTTTTATAGCTTAAGGATAATGTACAACATGGTTTGACAAAGTCATTTGACCTTATGCAAGAGGGAGTACTTCGATGTCAAAACAGATTGTGTGTACCTAATGTAGATGAATTAAGAAAGAGGATTATGATGGAAGCACATCTTTCAAGATACTCTGTTCATCCGGGGTCAACTAAAATGTATCATGACTTGAAAGAAATGTATTGGTGTGGGGACATGAAGAGGAGCATAGCAGAATTCGTGGCTCAATGTCCAAATTGTCAATAGGTAAAAGTAGAACACTAGAGGCCTGGAGGTTATATGCAGCGTATAGACCTTCCGATTTGTAAATGGGACATGATCAACATGGATCTTGTCACTGGTTTTCCTCGCTCATTCCGGAAGTTTGACTCCATATGGGTAATAGTTGACAGACTCACCAAAGCAACGCACTTTTTGCCGGTGAAGACTATTTATACGACTGAAGAGTATGCGAGGTTGTACATTAAAGAGATAGTTCGACTACATGGAGTGCCAATCTCTATAATTCTTATAGAGAAGCTTAGTTCACTGCAAATTTTGGAAGTCATTTCAGAAGAGTTTGGAAACACAAGTGAATTTAAGTACAACCTTTCACCGTTAAACGGATAGCCAGGCAGAACGTACAATTCAGACACTTGAGGATATGCTGCGAGCTTGTATATTAGATTTCAAGGGTAGCTGGGATGATCACCTACCGCTCATTGAATTTGCTTATAACAATAGTTACCATTCGAGCATTAAAATGGCACCTTATGAAGCCTTATATGGTCGAAAGTGTAGATCACCAATTGGCTGGTTCAAAACAGGTGAAACTAACTGCCTTATTTGGGACAGATCTTGTTCATCAAGCTATGGAAAAGGTGATACAGCAGTGGCTAGAAACAGCTCAAAATCGACATAAATCATATGCGGATATTAGAGGGAGAGGACTAGAATTTTCTATAGGGGATTGGGTGTTCTTGAAGGTGTCTCCAATGAAAGAGGTAATGATGTTTGGTAAAAAGGGAAAGTTGAGTCCACGCTATATAGGGCCATATAAGATTATTTGAAAATTCGGCCAAGTAGCCTATGAGTTACAGCTACCACAATATCTTTCATCAGTTCATCCTGTGTTTCATGTCTCAATACTATGAAAATGCATAGGTGACCCATCTCGTATTACTCCTACTGAAGATGTACATGTTACGGGAGATTTCACTTATGAAGAAGTACCCATTGCTATTCTGGATCAACAAGTTAGGAAGTTAAGAAATAAAGAGGTAGCTTCTGTAAAATTGTTATGGAGGAACCAACAAGTAGAAGAAGTTACATGGGAAGCGGACGAAGCAATGAAATTGAAGTATCCTCATCTCTTTCAGATCCAAGAGAAAGATGAAAATACTTAGTTTATATGCCGACAAGTAAGTATACGTCTATATGTATTATGTGATAAATAGTAGTACTAACTTAGGCTTGAATCTGTTTGGGCTGGATAACTATGGTAACATTTTAGGAAGAATGTTTTAAGGGGGGGGGAGGATGTAAGAGCCCATCTTACGCATATGTTTGTTCTATTCTTGTGATACTGCTGGCCTTATAGTATAAGTGAGTGACCATGTTCCTTATATGATTAGTGTTGGTTTAAACTATCCGAAAAGGGATGTATCATGCCATGCACGTTTCAGTGTGTTTACTGTAAGTTGACTACGCCAGATGTATTTAAACTAGAGATAGTAATTTTTTTATTGAGCTTAAATTTGAAAGTTAAGTTCTAAGTTGAAGCAAAAGGATGTAATATTCATAAAATGGAATAAAAAAATTGAGCTGCTTGCTTGGCTTTATTAAGATAGCAGTTGCATCACCTACTTCAGCTATATGGATATTGTTAAAGGGCCCAAGCTTGATGGACCAGATTTAGAATTATAGTAATGGGCTCACTTGAAGCCCAAACCTATTAAAAGAAAATAAAAATGAAAGAAAGCCCAGTAGCCAAATCTGCAAAGGCCCAATATAGTTAAAGCCCAAGTGAAAGCAACTAGGTGCATCACCTAGTTTGACCTTTTCAGCTGCTTGATGTGCATAAGCAAGTGCATCACCTACTTGACCAATTAATGGCTGAAAATGGACCCCAAAAAAAAAGAGGTTCTAGAGGATATTTTTGTGGTCAATAAAGCTCCATATATATCCAATATGAGCAGATATTCTTCACCCATTTTAACACACAACATTGAGACTTATCTCCAGCTTTCTCTCTCTTTTCTCTTCAAGATTAAAATAGATGTTTTTAGTTTTTCTAGGGTTCAAGAAACCCTCATATCTGCAAACCAAGGTAAGTGAAAACACTTGGATTTTGCTTAATTCTCCCATGGATAATTATAAAAACATGTTATTCATGCTCATGTATAAATACAAAAGAAGAAAATTTCAAGAAGCTAATGCTCACTTCCTTAGTTATTAAGAGACCTTTTTCTTCTTCTTTGGTTTAAGTGTGAAGGGAAGCTGAAGTTCTAGAAGAATTCAAGTTATTAGGAGAAGTTGCATAAATTGAGGTAAGGTGACTGCCCCATTTATTTTGTCTTCCTTGTGTATGAGTTTGAGTGAGGAATTAGGGGTGTGTTAAAATGAAGAATTCAAGGGGGTGGTGAATTCAATAATTGGTTGTATGATAAAGAATATTTGGGGTTGTTCTATGTGTATTATTGTTGGTGCAGCTTGGTTGATCTTGTGGAAATGATATATAATGTATGTGTTGGACACGGAATGAGGGTGTGGTGATACACATTATGTTAAGGGTTGGATGGGTTCATTATCTGCCAAAGTTAGCTACTGTTTTACGAGGCTCACGGTGTGATAGCTGCTACTTTTAGTTTATCATGACTTTAATTATAGATTAAAACCGAAATGGGGAGGCTGAATCGTGATAGTTATATCGGTCAGATGATAAGTTATGTAAGGCTATTCGATTATATATCCCTTTGGCATGACATCTGATACAATATCACTCAAGTGAATCTCATAAGTTCTATTCCTAGAAAAGGAAACATATTGGAAGCGTACTATCTCCAAATAGCTAACAATATTTACCCCTCTCCGTAGTGCATAGAACTACTTCATTATATGTTCACTATTTTATACTTGTGTAATTATCCACCCATGTGTTGGGATAGAAATGGTATTTGCAAAAGCAAGTCTGGTGAATCTTCCTCTTTGTTGTTTGAAGTCAATTGTGTCATTAAGCTCTTAAAGTAATGTGTTGATGTTACATAGCTCCTTATGTCATTGTTATTGCCTTGAAGTATTATTTTCATGTCTTCTATTACTGGTCCGTACTTCCATATCTCCAAAATGGTTATGACCACCAAAATAACATCTCAAAAGAGTTACGATCATCCGAAGAACAATCCCAAAAGAGTTATGAACTGATAAATAACAATCTCAACGATTAAAGAATCTAAGTAAAGAAATCTATATAATTACGGGTGGCAGCCCAGGGGCAAAAGCCTAGCATGGGTCGATCCCAACTGGTTCATAAGGGTGGAAGCTCAGGGGCGAAAGCCTAGCATGGGACGATCCCTATTGGTATAGAAGGGTGGCAGCTCAGGGGCGAAAGCCTAGCATGGGCCGATCCCAAATTGTGTAATTATGAGAATCGAATCACAGGGGTAATATGCCTAGCATGTTTCATCCTCTTCTACAACTGATCAGCTGGTCATTTGTATCACATGTCCTACAAAGATTATAACATACATAAAAGTAAAGAAGACAATGTAACTTACATGATCTCACAAGAGTAAGCAAATGTGGTCTTCTCTCCTGATTTATGCACTCATATGTTGATACTTGATTTTCATCTGAGTCCTCGTATTACATATGCTATATTGCCTTACATATTCAGTACATTTTTTCGTACTGACATCCCTCGCCGGGGACGCTGCATTTCATGCTGCAGGCACAGGTACTCCAGCTAGTAGACCTCCTCAGTAGGAGCATACGACACTTAGATACTTTTGGTGAGCTCCAGGTTGATTCGGAGCTTTACTGACTCCTTGGTAAATTCATTTTGGTATTGTATTGTAGTTAAGGGTAAGGCAGAGTCTGTCCCAACCTACTATAGTTCTTCTATCTTTTTAGAGGCTTTGTAGACGTATGTACATAGTTCAGTTGTGTCTTAAGGAGTTGTGGCCTCAACGGCCAAGTATTGTATATAACTTTTTGGGTCTACTTATGTTTTTTTTATCACTGCTTCCTTTGAGAACTTGTCATGAATGCTATAGTTATATGCATAGTAGGAACATATTTCAGGTTGGTTCTCTCGGGCCCTTAGGGCATCGGGTGACTGTCCGTCTTAATGGGATTTGAGGCGTGACATGGAGATCCGAGAGGCCCGTGCAGATCAGCTCTTAAATCTCCACCAAGGAGGTATGAGCGTGAGAGAATATTGTCTCAAATTCAATTCCTTGGCCAGATATGCTCCTAATGTAGTAGCTACCATGGAGGATAAAGTTCATCCATATGTGGATAGATTAGATCCATATCTAGTCAGAGACTGTACCATTGCTTCATTGAATAAAGATATGGATATAGCAAGGATGCAGGCCTTTGCACAGAAGTTGGAGGATCAAAGGCCAAGAAGAAGGACACAAGAGTCGTAAACATGGAATTCTAAGAGGACCAGATCCATGGGGCAGTTTACACCATCCCATGGTGAGTTTAGGCCTCGATTCTCTAACAGACCACCTAGGCCATCATCTTTCTACTCTACCACTAGTGCCCCACCACGGTTCCAAGGGTATAGGGGCAATCAGTTTGGGCAAAGAAGTGAAAGTCAAGGCTCACAAATAGCGGGTCATCAAGAGCAGGGAAGTACGATCCAAACAAGGCCTCCTCGACAGCCTTTTAAGAAATCATCTGGGAGCATGCAGGTTTGGGACAGATGTTTGTTTTTGGTTTGGCACACCAGGGCATATGATGAGAAACTGCTCTCATAGGGGCGTGTGATAATGATCAAACAATGAAAGACACAAAGAAATAAAAGATATGTGGATTAACTCAAGTTATTGAAATTATGGGCAACAAGGGACTAAAACCCTCACATCCCAATTGACTTCAACAACCTAAATTTAACCCAAGGAAGAATAATTCAAATGAAACCAAGAATCACAAAGGGGTAACACTTAGATTAATGAAACTCGAGAAGTTAACTAGCAATCCCAAGATTCACCCTAATTTACTCAATAATTACTCACTAAGAAGATACTACAATTTGAGAGTCAATATTCAACATAGTCTAAGTCTAGCAAAATGATAAAAGACTAATATTTATACTAAGGAAATAAAGAAGACTCTTCTTTGACAATTTTGCCTTTAATGAGGTAAGGACCTTGTTTGGTTGCCTTCTTTTGTGAATTCTTGAATTCATGAAATGGTCATTTGCACACATGGCCTCTTTCCTTCTTCCTTCTCAATTTGATGTAATGTAAACACATTGTATGTCCTTCTTTGGTGACCTTCAATATCCTCTAATGCTTCCCTTTTCATGAACATTGCTTGTAGGCCTTGGAGATCCTTTGCTTGACTCCGTGTGAATGGTCTTGAGGGGTACATGTCACTCATGTTAGTGTCACTCATGCTGCCCATGTTATCATCCTCCCCTTCTTGAAAATGATTCGTCCTCGAATCCAATGGATCACCTACCACACAAGGAGATAAATCAGTAACATTGAAAACATTATGAACATTATACTCACTTGGTAGGTCAATCATGTAAGCATTGTCATTGATTCGCTTGACTACTTGAAAGGGTCCATCTCCTCTTGGGCTTAGCTTTCCTTTTCGTACTTGTGGAAACCTTTCCTTTCGGAAATGCACCCACACCCAATCATCTGGATTTAAGACCATTTCCTTTCTCCCTCAATTCTTTCGAATGGACACCTTTGAATTGTTCTTTTCAATGGATTCTTTGACCTTGGCATGAATGTTCATCATCTTTTTTGTCCTTTGCTTGGCATATAGGCTCACAACAACATCACTAGACAAAGGAATCATGGTTAATGGAAACAAAGGTTTAAAACCATAACAGGCCTCAAATGGAGACATTCTAATAGAGGAGTGGAAAGACCGATTATATGCAAATTCAATCAAGGGTAAACGGTCTTCCCAAGTAGTTGGGGTTCCTCTAATCATGCATCAAAGCATGGTTCCAAGAATCCGGTTGAATACTTCGGTTTGTCCATCCGTTTGAGGATGGCAAGAAGTAGAGAACAGAAGTTTGGTACCAAGTGTACCCCATAGACTCTTCAAAAAATGACTTAGAAACTTGGAATCCCGATCACTTACAATGGTTTGAAGGACTCCACAATTTAAGCACATTCATAACAAACAAAGATGCTACATGGGATGCATCATCACATTTATGGCATGGAATAAAATGAGCCATTTTAGAAAATCTATCCACTACCACAAATATACTATCATCCTCTTTTAGTCCAAGGCAGTCCCAAAACAAAGTCAATAGAAATATCCATCCACGGACCATTAGGAGTAGGAAGAGGAGTATACTTACCTTGGGGTCTGGTCGTGGATTTGTCTTGCTTGCATTCTATACATTGTCCACAAATCCTCTCCACATCATGTTTCATCTTGGGCTAAAAGAACTGCCCCTTAAGAATATCAAGTGTATTTGGTACCCCAAAGTGTCCCATCAAACCACCACTATGATCCTCCTTGACAAATAACTCTCTCCATGAGCTCATGGGCACACATGCTCGACCACCTTTTAACAAAAACCCATCAATAAATTGGTACCTATCAACTCGCTTCCCTTTAGTAAGATTATCAAAGGTATCTTTGAAGTCGGTATCCATAGAATAAAATCCATTTAAGCTTTCAAACCCCATCATTCTAGAAACCAAGGTATTATTGACCAAAAGATTACTACTTGTTACTTAATTTGAAGAATCAAAGAAATGATTTGATAATTAAAAACTAGTTATAACAAGTAATCAAAGATATTAATTAATTGTTAAATAGTTAAAAAATAGAAGGAAAATGAGTTTAAGAAGAAGAAGAAATGAATTTGGACACTTCAAAAAATTTCAAGCCTCAAAAAAGTTCATCACTTGTAAGATGTTGATTGGATGATTTGATGATCAAAACTAGTTAACAAGTAATTAAAGATGTTAATTAATTGTTAATTAGTTGAGGAATTGAAGGGAAAAATGATAGGAAAAAATCACGAAGTTTGGACACTTTGAAAAATTTCTAGGTCCAAAAAACTCCCATATTTGTATATTTTTGGACTGTCAAGGGAAAACCTACAATTTTCAGCCTTTGAAAGTGAGCTCCACGCGCTGACTAGAAACACCTTTGACCAACTTTGACTTGAAAATTTGGATCAAATGTACTTTCTTCTTTCTTCTTCTTCAAGAACAACTTGAAGAACACCAAGAACACACACTACACCCCAATACACTCAAATCAACTCGAAATTGGCTCAATTTTTAAGATTTTCTTCTCTTCAACTAAGAGAACAAAACCCACTAATTATTAACCTCCAATTTCTCCTCTATCAAAATACCCACTTTCGAAATTTGAAAAGTTTGAAAAGCTTTAAACCCTTCAATGGCAACTTCACTTCTACAACTCCAAATTGAACAAATTTGAAACATAGACTCAAAATACACTAGGGAACAAGGATCTAGTGTCAAAAACAACAAAACAAAAAAAATCAGATTTGTTTTTCAACCCAAGACTAGATTTGTAAGAACAAATCTAAACCTAGGCTCTGATACCAATGATAATGATCAAACAAGGAAAGACACAATGAAATAAAAGATATGTGAATTAACTTTAGTTATTGAAATTATGGGCAACAAGGGACTAAAACCCTCACCTCCCAATTGACTTCAACAACCTAAATTAAACCCAAGGAAGAATAATTCAAATGAAACCAAGAATCACAAAGGGGTAACACTTAGATTAATCAAACTCGAGAAGTTAACTAGCAATCCCAAGATTCACCCTAATTTACTAAATAATTACTGAGAGTCAATATTCAACATAGTCTAAGTCTTGCAAAATGATAAGAGACTAATATTTATACTAAGGAAATAAAGAAGACACTTCTTTGACAATTTTGCCTTTAATGAGGTAAGGACCATGTTTGGTTGCCTTCTTTTGTGAATTCTTGAATTCATGAAATGGTCATTTGCACATGGCCTCTTTCCTTCTTCCTTCTCAATTTGATGTAATGTAAACACAGTGTATGTCCTTCTTTGGTGACCTTCAATCTCCTCTAATGCTTCCCTTTTCATGAACATTGCTTGTAGGCCTTGGAGATCCTTTGCTTGACTCCGTGTGAATGGTCTTGAGGGGTACATGTCACTCATGTTACTGTCACTCATGCTGCCCATGTTATCATCCTCCCCTTCTTGAAAATGATTCGTCCTCGAATCCAATGGATCACCTACCACACAAGGAGATAAATCAGTAACATTGAAAACATTATGAACATTATACTCACTTGGTAGGTCAATCATGTAAGAATTGTCATTGATTCGCTTGACTACTTGAAAGGGTCCATCTCTTCTTGGGCTTAGCTTTCCTTTTCGTACTTGTGGAAACCTTTCCTTTCGGAAATGCACCCACACCCAATCATCTGGATTGAAGATCACTTCCTTTCTCCCTCAATTCTTTCGAATGGACACCTTTGAATTGTTCTTTTCAATGGATTCTTTGACCTTGGCATGAATGTTCATCATCTTTTTTGCCCTTTGCTTGGCATATAGGCTCACCAACATCACTAGACAAAGGAATCATGGTTAATGGAAACAAAGGTTTAAAACCATAACAGGCCTCAAATGGAGACATTCTAATAGAGGAGTGGAAAGACCGATTATATGCAAATTCAATCAAGGGTAAACTGTCTTCCGAAGTAGTTGGGGTTCCTCTAATCATGCATCGAAGCATGGTTCCAAGAATCCGGTTGAATACTTCGGTTTGTCCATCCGTTTGAGGATGGCAAGAAGTAGAGAACAGAAGTTTGGTACCAAGTGTACCCCATAGACACTTCAAAAAGTGACTTAGAAACTTGGAATCCCGATCACTTACAATGGTTTGAGGGACTCCACAATTTAAGCACATTCATAACAAACAAAGATGCTACATGGGATGCATCATCACATTTATGGCATGGAATAAATGAGCCATTTTAGAAAATCTATCCACTACCACAAATATACTATCATCTTCTTTAGTCCAAGGCAGTCCCAAAACAAAATCAATAGAAATATCCATCCACGGACCATTAGGAGTAGGAAGAGGAGTATACTTACCTTGGGGTCTGGTCGTGGATTTGGCTTGCTTGCATTCTATACATTGTCCACAAATCCTCTCCACATCATGTTTCATCTTGGGCTAAAAGAACTGCCCCTTAAGAATATAAAGTGTTTTTGGTACCCCAAAGTGTCCCATCAAACCACCACTATGATACTCCTTGACAAATAACTCTCTCCATGAGCTCATGGGCACACATGCTCGACCATCTTTGAACAAAAACCCATCAATAAATTGGTACCTATCAACTCGCTTCCCTTTAGTAAGATTATCAAAGGTATCTTTGAAGTCGGTATCCATAGAATAAAATTCCTTTAAGCTTTCAAACCCCATCATTCTAGAAACCAAGGTATTATTGACCAAAAGATTACTACTTGTTACTTAATTTGAAGAATCAAAGAAATCATTTGATAATTAAAAACTAGTTAACAAGTAATCAAAGATGTTAATTAATTGTTAAATAGTTAAAAATAGAAGGAAAGTTAGTTTAGAAGAAGAAGAAATGAATTTGGACACTTCGAAAAATTTCAAGCCTCAAAAAAGTTCATCACTTGTAAGATGTTGATTGGATGATTTGATGATCAAAACTACTTAACAAGTAATTAAAGATGTTAATTAATTGTTAATTAGTTGTGGAATTTAAGGGAAAAATGATAGGAAAAAAAATCACGAAGTTTGGACACTTCGAAAAATTTCTAGGTCCAAAAAACTCCCATACTTTGAATATTTTTGGACTGTCAAGGGAAAACCTACAATTTTCAGCCTTTGAAAGTGATCTCCACGCGCTGACTAGGCATCTGGGCCTTGTTGTCTGGTCTTGCTGCGCTGGCTGCTGATGCAATGCCGTGTGGCGCTGGCGTGGCAGATGGCGTCTGATGTGGTTGCTCACGTGTCACTCCACGTGGAATATATATATATAAAATATATATATATATATATATATATATATTATTTTTCAGATTTTGTTTCTTCAGATTTTGATTTTTTGTAATTTTGTTTTCCAAAATTCCACTAATGGACCCCCAAAAATACCTTTGACCAACTTTGACTTGAAAATTTGGATCAAATGTACATTCTTCTTTCTTCTTCTTCAAGAACAACTTGAAGAACACCAAGAACACACACTCCCCAATACACTCAAATCAACTCGAAATTGGCTCAAATTTTAAGATTTTCTTCTCTTCAACTAAGAGAACAAAACCCACTAATTATTAAACTCCAATTTCTCCTCTATCAAAATACCCACTTTCGAAATTTGAAAAGTTTGAAAAGCTTGAAACCCTTCAATGGCAACTTCACTTCTACAACTCCAAATTGAACAAATTTGAAACCTAGACTCAAAATACACTAGGGAACAAGGATCTAGTGTCAAAAACAACAAAAAAAAATCAGATTTTTTTTCAACCCAAAACTAGATTTGTAAGAACAAATCTAAACCTAGGCTCTAATACCAATGATAATGATCAAACAAGGAAAGACACAAAGAAATAAAAGATATGTGAATTAACTTAAGTTATTGAAATTATGGGCAACAAGGGACTAAAACCCTCACCTCCCAATAGACTTCAACAACCTAAACTTAACCCAAGGAAAAATAATTCAAATGAAACCAAGAATCACAAAGGGGTAACACTTAGATTAATCAAACTCGAGAAGTTAACTAGCAATCCCAAGATTCACCCTAATTTACTCACTAATTACTCACTAAGAAGATACTACAAATGATAAAAGACTAATATTTATACTAAGGTAATAAAGAAGACACTTCTTTGACAATTTTGCCCTTAATGAGGTAAGGACCTTGTTTGGTTGCCTTCTTTTGTGAATTCTTGAATTCATGAAATGGTCATTTCCACACATGGCCTCTTTCCTTCTTCCTTCTCAATTTGATGTAATGTAAATACATTGTATGTCCTTCTTTGGTGACCTTCAATCTCCTCTAATGCTTCCCTTTTCATGAACATTGCTTGTAAGCCTTGGAGATCCTTTGTTTGACTCCGTGTGAATGGTCTTGAGGGGAACATGTTACTCATGTTAGTGTCACTCATGCTGCCCATGCTATCATCCTCCCCTTCTTGAAAATGATTCATCCTCGAAACCAATGGATCACCTACAACACAAGGAGATAAATCAGTAACATTGAAAACATTATGAACATTATACTCACTTGGTAGGTAATTCATGTAAGCATTGTCATTGATTCGCTTGACTACTTGAAAGGGTCCATCTCCTCTTGGGCTTAGCTTCCCTTTTCGTACTTGTGGAAACCTTTCCTTTCGGAAATGCACCCACACCCAATCATCTGGATTGAAGATCACTTCCTTTCTCCCTCGATTCTTTCGAATGGACACCTTTGAATTGTTCTTTTCAATGGATTCTTTGACCTTGGCATGAATGTTCATCATCTCTTTTGCCCTTTGCTTGGCATATAGGCTCACAACAACATCACTAGACAAGGGAATCATGGTTAATGGAAACAAACATTTAAAACCATAGCAGGCCTCAAATGGAGACATTCTAATAGAGGAGTGGAAAGACCAATTATATGAAAATTCAATCAAGGGTAAGCGGTCTTCCCAATTAGTTGGGGTTCCTCTAATCATGCATCCAAGCATGTTTCCAAGAGTCCGGTTGACTACTTCGGTTTCTCCATCCGTTTGAGGATGGCAAGAAGTAGATAACAGAAGTTTGGTACCAAGCGTACCCCATAGACTCTTCCAAAAATGACTAAGAAACTTGGAATCTCGATCACTAACAATGGTTTGAGGGACTCCATGCAATTTAAGCACATTGATAACAAACAAAGATGCTACATGGGATGCATCATCACGTTAATGGCATGGAATAAAATGAGCCATATTAGAAAATCTATCCACTACCACAAATATACTATCATGTCCTCTTTTAGTCCTAGGCAGTCCCAAAACAAAATCCATAGAAATATCCATCCACGAACCATTCGGAGTAGGAAGAGGAGTATACTTACCTTGGGGCCTGGTCGTGGATTTGGCTTGCTTGCATTCTAGACATTGTCCACAAATCCTCTCCACATTATGTTTCATCTTGGGCCAAAAGAACTGCCCCTTAAGAATATCAAGTGTTTTTGGTACCCCAAAGTGTCCCATCAAACCACCACTATGAGCCTCCTTGACAAATAACTCTCTCTATGAGCTCATGGGCACACATGCTCGGCCATCTTTGAACAAAAACCCATCAACCAATTGGTACCTATCAACTCACTTCCATTTAGTAAGATTATCAAAGATATCTTCAAAGTCAGCATCCATAGAATAAAATCCCTTTAAGCTTTCAAACCCCATCATTCTAGAAACCAGGTATTATTGACCAAAATATTACTACTTGTTACTTAATTTGAAGAATCAAAGAAATGATTTGATAATTAAAAACTAGTTAACAAGTACTCACATATGTTAATTAATTGTTAAATAGTTAAAAAATAGAAGGAAAATGAGTTTAGAAGAAGAAGAAGTGAATTTGGACACTTCGAAAAATTTCAAGCCTCAAAAAAGTTCATCACTTGTAAGATATTGATTTGATGATTTGATGATCAAAACTAGTTAACAAGTAATTAAAGATGTTAATTAATTGTTAATTAGTTGAGGAATTGAATGGAAAAATGATAGAAAAAAAATCACGAAGTTTGGACACTTAGAAAAATTTCTAGGTCCAAAAAACTCCCCATACTTAGAATATTTTTGGGCTGTCAAGGGAAAACCTACAATTTTTAGCCTTTGAAAGTGAGCACCACGCGCTGACTAGGCATCTGGGCCTTGTTGGCTGGTCTCTGCTGCGCTGGCTGCTGATGCAATGCTGTGTGGCGGTGGAGTGGCAGATGGCGTCTGATGTGGTTGCTCACGTGTCAGTCCACGTGGAATATATATATATATATATATATATATATATATATTATTTTTCAGATTTTATTTTCGTCAGATTTTGATTTTTTTTAATTTTTTTTTCAAAATTTCACTAAAGGACCCCCCAAAACACCTTTGACCAACTTTGACTTGAAAATTTGGATCAAATGTACTTTCTTCTTTCTTCTTCTTCAAGAACAACTTGAAGAACACCAAGAACACACACTACACCCCAATACACTCAAATCAACTCGAAATTGGCTCAAATTTTAAGATTTTCTTCTCTTCAACTAAGAGAACAAAACCCACTAATTATTAAACTCCAATTTCTCCTCTATCAAAATACCCACTTTCGAAATTTGAAAAGTTTGAAAAGCTTGAAACCCTTCAATGGCAACTTCACTTCTACAACTCCAAATTGAACAAATTTGAAACCTAGACTCAAAATACACTAGGGAACAAGGATCTAGTGTCAAAAACAACAAAAAAAAATCAGATTTTTTTTCGACCCAAAACTAGATTTGTAAGAACAAATCTAAACCTAGGCTCTAATACCAAATGATAATGATCAAACAAGGAAATATACAAAGAAATAAAAGATATGTGGATTAACTTAGGTTATTGAAATTATGGGAAACAAGGGACTAAAAGCCTCACCTCCCAATTGACTTCAACAACCTAAATTTAACCCAAGGAAGAATAATTCAAATGAAACCAAGAATCACAAAGGGGTAACACTTATATTAATCAAACTCGAGAAGTTAACTAGCAACACAAAGATTCACCCTAATTTACTCACTAAGAAGATACTACAAATGATAAAAGACTAATATTTATACTAAGGAAATAAAGAAGACACTTCTTTGATAATTTTGCCCTTAATGAGGTAAGGGCCTTGTTTGGTTGCCTTCTTTTGTGAATTCTTGGACTCATGAAATGGTCATTTGCATACATGGCCTCTTTCCTTCTTTCTTCTCAATTTGATGTAATGTAAACACATTGTATGTCCTTCTTTGGTGATCTTCAATCTCCTCTAATGCTTCCCTTTTCATGAACATTGATTTTAAGCCTTGGAGATCCTTTGTTTGACTCCGTGTGAATGGTCTTGAGGGGTAAATGTTACTCATGTTAGTGTCACTCATGCTGCCCATGTTATAATCCTCCCCTTCTTGAAAATGATTCGTCCTCGAAACCAATGGATCACTGTAACGGCCTGTATTTTGTATGTGGTAGTTCTATTCATGTTATACTTGACATAGACTTATAGTGTATGTGAGGGATCATGTTTCTTATATGATTAGTGTTGGTTTAAACTAGCTCGGAAGGTGATGTAATGCCTTGCACGTTTCAGCATTTGTATTGCAACTTAACTCCGATGGAAAGTATTTAAGTAATTATGGTAAGGAGTAATTGAGCTAGCTGCTGCATCACCTACTTGAGCTATATTATAGTTAAAGGGGCCAAGTTTGATTGACCAGACTTAGTCTTATATTTAGGGGCTCATTTGAAGCCCAAACCTATTAAAGAAAATTGTGAATGAAAGAAAGCCCAGCAGCCAAATCTGCCAATTAGCCCATTATGGATAAAGCCCAAGTGAAACTAGGTAAGTGCATCACCTCCTAAGATTTGTTTTACCATGTTATTGGGCCAAGTGTGTACCACCTACTTGCATTAATCTGTCCCAAGTTGAATATAAGGACAAAGGGAAAATGGACAGCCAAGGTCCAATAATCTTGAGTCCAAAAAGACCCAAGTTAAAAGGACAAGCAGGTGGGACACCTACTTGACATTATATGGCCCAAAATTGATCAAGAATGTCGGCCATAACACCTCCTTTTTTCAAAGGATAAGGATCAAGTCTATTTTCTCCATTTTGAACTTGCAAAATTTCAGATTTCCTTAAGTTTCTTTCTTGGTCTCTCTTGGCTTCAATAAGCAGCCCTAAAACACCTTAGGGATTCTTGAGTGCTGTCTCATTTTCAAGTAAGAAGTTTGAAGGAGAGTTTGAATTCTTGAAGTACAAGTTTAGAGGATAAATTTCCAGAATTAAGGTAAGACTTCAACCCATTTGTTTTCCTCTCTTTGATCATGTTTGGATTGGAGAATTTTGTATATATTTATCAAGAATTCATGGATGATGATAAATCTTTGAGTCAATATTCTCCTATTGTGCTGAAAGATTTGAGATTGATAGTGGCTGCCTTATGAATATTGTTGTTGAGGGCAGTTTGGGGATCTTGGGAGATGATGTATGAAGTTGTATTAATGTGTAGAGGAAGGGTGTGGTGGTTCACCATTTATGTAAGGGTTGTATGGGCCTGATTTCCATCAAATATTTTAGCTACTGTTTTGGAGGACCTTATTGTGATTAGCTGCTAATGTTAGCTTAATCATGATTTATGTTGTAGATTAGCACCCAAAAAGGAAGGCTGAATCGTGATAGTAGTATTGGTCAGAAAAATAAGGTATGTAAGGCTATTCGATTCTATATCCTTTTGGCATGAAATCTGGCACCTGCAATTAATATCAATGAAGTGTTTCCCATAAGTTCTATTTCTAGAAAAGGAAGCATAGTGGCAGCGTACTATGTCCAAATAGCTAACAATATTTCTTTCCCCATTCTAAGTACATAGAACTACTTCATTATATGTTCACTACTCTATACTTGTGTAATTATTCCCCTTGTGCTGTTATATAGAAATGGTATTTGCAAAACAAAGTTTGATGAATCCCTCTCCTAAGCCAATTGAAGTCAATTGTGCCATTAAGCTCTTAAAGTTAGGTGTTGATGTTTCATAGCTCCTTATGTCATTGTTAATGCCTCAAAGTATTATTTTCATGTATTCCACTACTGTTCCGTATTTCCATATCTTCAAGATGATTATGACCACCAAATCAACATCTCAAAAGTGTTATGATTATCCAAAATAACATCTCAAAAGAGTTATGAACTGATTAACAATAATCTCAAAGATTAAAGAATCTAAGTGAAGGAATCTATCTAATTAAGGGTGGCAGCCTAGGGGCGAAAGCCTAGCATGGGCCGATCCCTATTGGTATAGAAGGGTGGCAGATCAGGGGCAAAAGCCTAGCATGGGCCAATCCAAGTTGTGTAATTATGAGGACCGCATCCCAGGGGTTAATACGCCTAGCATGGGTCATCCTTTTCTACCACTGATCAGCTGGTCACTTGTATCACATGCCCAACAAAGATTATAACATTCAAAAAGGTAAAGAAAAGAATGTAGCTTACTTGATCCCACAAGAGTAAGCAAAGGTGGTCTTCTCTCCTAATCTATGCACTCATATGTTGCTACTTGATTTCATTTGAGCCTTGTATTACATATACTATTTGCCTTACATATTCAGCACATTTTTTGTACTGACGTCCCGTATTGGGGACGCTGCATTTCATTCTGCAGGCTCAGGTACTCCAGCTAGTAGACCTCCTCAGTAGGAGCAGTTGAAATTCTGCTACTTTTGGTGAGCTCCAAGTTGATTCGGAGCTTTATTGAGTCCTTGGTAAATTCATTTGGTATTGTATCATAGTAAAGGGTAAGGCGGGGTCTGTCCCGACCTACTCTAGTCTTCTATCTTTTAGAGGCTTTGTAGACGTATGTACATGGTTCAGTTGTGTCTTAAGGAGTTGTGGTCTAAACGGCCAAGTCTTGTATATAACTTTTGGACCTTCTTACGTTGGTTTATATCGCTGCATCCAAAGTTAACTTGTCTCAATTGTTATAGTATATGCTCAGTAAGAACAGGTTGCAGGTTGGTTCTCTCGGGTCTTTAGGGCATCGGGTGCCTGTCCTTCTTAATGGGTTTTGAGGCGTGACAAAAGTGGTATCAGAGCAGGTCATCCTAGGGAGTCTACAAAGTCGTGTCTGTGTAGAGTCTTGCTTATGGATGTGTTGTGCACCACATCTATAAACAGGAGGCTACGGGACATATAGGAGTTGTCTCATTTCTTTCATTTCTTAGATCGTGCGATAGAACCAGTGTTGTAGGTGAATCATATCTAATTTCTCAATTATTTTATTATAGCAAGGATGCCAATTACGAGAAGGAGTAAAAGTACTGGTAAACGAGTAGATGTGGCTGTCCAAGAAGGGACCAGCCAACCACCACCAAGTCAAGCTATTCAAAGTGGGGCTCAAGATGAGTCTCTATCGCAGACTTCCTCGACGCCTCCATCTCCTGAAGAACTAAGGAGGGAAGATGAACCTTAGGAACCCCCTATTAATGCTACCGAGCAAGATTTGAGGAATGCTGTCCAATTATTGACTCGTATAGTTGCTGGTCATGGCCAAAGGCAAGAAGGTCCAGTTGCGGGTACTAGTGGCGTAGATAGATCAGCTGGAACACGGATACGTGATTTTCTTAACTTGGACCCTCCATCATTTACCGGGTCAGATCCTAATGAAGATCCCCAATACTTTATAGATCAAATCCAACGCACTTTGGATATTATGCATGTAAGTGGTAAAGAAGCACTTGAGCTAACTGCATTTAGATTAAAGGGTGTGACTATATTGTGGTATAAAGCTTGGAAGCAATCTAGGGGAATAAATGCACCTTCAGCTATGTGGAAAGAGTTCAAAAAGGCATTCCTTGATCATTATCTGCCATTGGAGATCTGAGAGGCTCGTGCAGATCAGTTCTTAAATCTCCACCAAGGAAATATGAGTGTGAGGGAGTATAGTCTCAAATTTAATTCCTTGGCCAGGTATGCTCCTAATGTAGTAGCTACTATGGAGGATAGAGTTCATCGTTTTGTGGACAGATTAGATTCATATCTAGTTAGAGACTGTACAATTGCTTCGTTGAATAAAGATATGGATATAGCAAGGATGCGGGCTTTTGCACAAAAATTGGAGGATCAAAGGCAAAGAAGAAGAACACAAGAGTTGGAAACAGGGCATTCTAAGAGGGCCAGATCCATGGGGCAGTTTACACCATCCCAAGGTGAGTTTAGGCCTCGGTTCTCTAACAGACCACCTAGGCCATCATCTTTCTACTCTACAGCTAGTGCTCCACCACGGTTCCAAGGGTTTAGGGGCAATCAGTTTGGGCAAAGAAGTGAAAGCCAAGGCAGTCATCAAGAGCAAGGAAGTACGAGCCAATCAAGGCCTCCACGACAGCCTTGTAAACAGTGTGGAAGGAATCATCTAGGTGCATGCAGGTTTGGGATGGATGTTTGTTTTTGGTGTGGAACACCAGGGCATATGATGAGAAACTGCCCTCATAGGGGAGTGGGTGGCGTTGCACAACCAACTAGATCAGTTGTTGCATCGACCTCATCAACCCCTTCTTTAGGTAGGGGACTACATATGCCTACAGGTCATGGTAGAGGAGCTAGGGGAGCAGCTAGTTCTAGTGGAGGTCAGAATCGCACATATGCCCTAGGGGATCGACAAAATTTAGAAGCCTCGCCGGATGTGGTTACAGGTACATTGTCCATCTTTTCACATATTGTGTATGCATTAATCGATCCGGGGTCTACACTATCATATGTTACACCATTGATTGCTGGAAAGTTCAAAAGAACACCAGAATTATTAGCAAAGCCATTTGAAGTGTCTACACCGATTGGTGAATCTATTATAGCTAGGAGAGTTTATCGTAATTGCATTGTAACTATTTGTGATCGCGATACATTGGCTGACCTTGTTGAGCTAGACATGGTAGATTTTGATATTATAATGGGTATGAATTGGTTAGCTTCTTGTTATGCCACGGTAGATTACCGAACTAAGATAATGCATTTCCAGTTTCCAAAAGAGGTAGTCCTCGAATGGAAAGGTAATATTGGGATGCCAAGAGGTAAATTTATTTCTTATCTTAAGGCAAAGAAGATGATTTCAAAAGTATACATATGCCATCTGGTTAGAGTGGAAAATGTAGATGCAGAGCCACCAACCCTTCAATCCATTCCGGTGGTAAATGAATTTCCAGATGTGTTTCCTGAAGATCTTCCAGGTTTGCCTCCAGAACGAGAAGTATAGTTCGGTATTGATGTGCTTTCAGATACTCAACCTATCTCAATTCCTCCATATAGAATGTCTCCGGCAGAATTACGAGAGTTGAAGGAGCAGTTAAAAGACTTATTACAAAAAGGATTCATAAGGCCTAGTGTGTCTCCATGGGGAGCACCAGTTTTATTTGTACGCAAAAAAGATGGCTCATTAAGAATGTGTATCGACTACCGGCAGTTGAATAAGATAACAATTAATAACAAATATCCCCTCCCTAGAATTGATGATCTGTTTGATCAATTACAAGGTGCTAAGTGCTTTTCAAAGATCGACCTGAGGTCAAGTTATCACCAAGTGAGGGTCAAGGACAAAGATATACCCAAGACAGCTTTCCGAACACGGTATGGTCATTTTGAGTTCTTAGTCATATCATTCGGGCTAACAAATGCACCAGCAGCTTTTATGGATTTGATGAATAGGGTGTTCAAGCCATTCTTAGATGTGTTTGTGATAGTGTTCATAGATGACATTTTGGTGTATTCAAGATCGGAAGAGGATCATGCTAATCACTTGCGGCAGGTTTTACAAATTCTCCGTGATCGTAAATTGTATGCAAAGTTCTCTAAATGTGAGTTCTGGTTGAAATTTGTGGCATTCCTAGGTCATATCGTATCCGAAGAAGGAATAAGGGTTGATAACCAGAAAATAGAAGCCGTGAAAAGATGGCCAAGACCTACAACGCCTACGGAGATCCGTAGTTTCTTGGATTGGCAGGTTATTATAGAAGGTTTGTTAAAGGATTCTCTTCCATGGCTGCACCCTTAACAAAGCTAACACACAAAGGAACCAAGTTTCAGTGGAACGATGAGTGTGAAAGAAGCTTCCAAGAGCTGAAGAGTAAATTAACTTCTACACCTGTGTTGGTACTTCCAGAAGGTACAGAAGGCTATGTAGTGTACTGTGATGCTTCGGGAGTGGGATTAGGTTGTGTATTGATGCAGTATGGTAAATTTATAGCTTATGGATCAAGGCAGCTGAGGCCACATGAGAAAAATTATCCAACGCATGATCTAGAGCTAGCAGCAGTGGTGTTTGCTTTGAAGATATGGCGCCACTACTTGTATGGAGTTCATGTTGACATATACACTGATCACAAAAGCTTGCAATATATTCTTAAGCAAAAAGACTTAAATCTGAGGCAGCGAAGGTGGCTGGAGTTATTAAAAGATTATGATATTGACATCTTATATCATCCCGGTAAAGCTAATGTAGTAGCTGATGCTTTAAGCCGTAAAATAATGGCAAGCACTTATGGGAAGTCTACGGAAAGACAAGGAATGACTAAGGATCTGTCCCAACTAGCGAACTTGGGCGTTCGCCTTCTTGAATCTCAAGACGAAGGGGTTATTGTGCAAAATGCGGCAGAATCCTCATTAATAGTGGAAGTGAAAGAGAAGCAGTACACTGATCCAATTCTTTTACAACTTAAAGAGAATGTACTACATGGTATGACAAAGGCATTTGAGCTTAAGGAAGACGGAGTACTTCGATGTCAAAACAGATTGTGTGTACCTAATGTAGATGAACTAAGAAAGAGGATCATGATGGAAGCACATAATTCAAGATACTCTGTTCATCCGGGGTCAACTAAAATGTATCATGACTTGAAAGAAATGTATTGGTGGGGGGACATGAAGAAGAACATTGCAGAATTCATGGATCAGTGTCCAAATTGTCAACAGGTAAAAGTGGAACACCAAAAGCCCGGAGGTTACATGCAGCGTATAGAACTTCCAATTTGGAAATGGGACATGATCAACATGGATTTTATTACTGGTTTGCCTCGCTCATTCCGGAAGTTTGACTCCATATGGGTAATAGTTGACAGACTTACCAAAGCAGCACACTTCTTGCCGGTGAAGACTACCTATACAGTTGAAGAGTATGCGAGGTTGTACATTAAAGAGATAGTTCGACTACATGGAGTGCCAATCTTTATAATATCTGATAGAGTAGCTCAATTCACAGCAAATTTTTTGAAGTCATTTCAAAAGAGTTTGGGAACAGAAGTGAATTTAAGTACAACCTTTCATCCTCAAACGGATGGTCAGGCAGAACGTACAATTCAGACACTTGAGGATATGCTGCGATCTTGTATATTAGATTTCAAGGGTAGCTGGGATGATCACCTACCACTTATTGAATTTGCTTATAATAAGAGCTATCATTCGAGCATTAAAATGGCACCTTATGAAGCTTTATATGGTCGAAAGTGTAGATCACCAATTGGCTGGTTCGAAACGGGTGAAACTGCCTTATTTGGGCCAGATCTTGTTCATCAAGCTATGGAAAAAGTCAAAGTGATACAGCAGCGGCTAGAAACAGCTCAAAGTCGACATAAATCATATGCAGATATTAGAAGGAGAGGACTAGAATTTTCTATGGGGGATTGGGTGTTCTTGAAGGTGTCTCCGATGAAAGGGGTAATGAGGTTTGGTAAAAGGGGAAAGCTTAGTCCACGCTATATAGGGCCATATAAGATTATCCGAAAATTTGGCCAAGTAGCCTATGAGTTAGAGCTACCACAAGAGCTTTCATCAGTTCATCCGGTGTTCCATGTCTCAATGGTACGGAAATGCGTAGGTGACCCATTTCGTATTACTTCTACTGAAGACGTACAGGTTACAGGAGATCTCACTTATGAAGAAGTACCCATTGCTATTGTGGATCGACAAGTTAGGAAGTTAAGAAATAAAGAAGTAGCTTCTGTAAAAGTTCTATGGAGAAACCAACAAGTAGAAGAAGTTACATGGGAAGCAGAAGAAGCAATGAAATTGAAGTATCCTCACCTCTTTCACACTGGAGGGAATGATCAAAATGTTAGTGGAGGCATTGACAAGTAAGTATAAGTCGATATGTTCAATGTGATTAATAGTAGTACTAACTTAGGCTTGAACTTATTTAGGCTGGACAACCATGCTAACATTCGAGGACGAATGTTCCAAGGGGGGAAGGATGTAACCGCCTGTATTTTGTATGTGGTAGTTCTATTCATGTTATACTTGACATAGACTTATAGTGTAGGTGAGGGATCATGTTTCTTATATGATTAGTGTTGGTTTAAACTAGCTCGGAAGGTGATGTAATGCCTTGCACGTTTCAGCATTTGTATTGCAAGTTAACTCCGATGGAAAGTATTTAAGTAATTATGGTAAGGAGTAATTGAGCTAGCTGCTGCATCACCTACTTGAGCTATATTATAGTTAAAGGGGCCAAGTTTGATTGACCAGACTTAGTCTTATATTTAGGGGCTCATTTGAATCTCAAACCTATTAAAGAAAATTGTGAATGAAAGAAAGCCCAGCAGCCAAATCTGCCAATTAGCCCATTATGGATAAAGCCCAGGTGAAACTTACGTGCATCACCTCCTAAGATTTGTTTTACCATGTTATTGGGCCAAGTGTGTACCACCTACTTGCATTAATCTGTCCCAAGTTGAATATAAGGACAAAGGGAAAATGGACTGCCAAGGTCCAATAATCTTGAGTCCAAAAAGACCCAAGTTAAAAGGACAAGCAGGTGGGACACCTACTTGACATTATATGGCCCAAAATTGGTCAAGAATGTCGGCCATAACACCTCCTTTTTTCAAAGGATAAGGATCAAGTCTATTTTCTCCATTTTGAACTTGCAAAATTTCAGATTTCCTTAAGTTTCTTTCTTGGTCTCTCTTGGCTTCAATAAGCAGCCCTAAAACACCTTAGGGATTCTTGAGTGGTGTCTCATTTTCAAGTAAGAAGTTTGAAGGAGAGTTTGAATTCTTGAAGTACAAGTTTAGAGAATAAATTTCCAGAATTAAGGTAAGACTTCAACCCATTTGTTTTCCTCTCTTTGATCATGTTTGGATTGGAGAATTTTGTATATATTTATCAAGAATTCATGGATGATGATAAATCTTTGAGTCAATATTCTCCTATTATGCTGAAAGATTTGAGATTGATAGTGGCTGCCTTATGAATATTGTTGTTGAGGGCAGTTTGGGGATCTTGGGAGATGATGTATGAAGTTGTATTAATGTGTAGAGGAAGGGTGTGGTGGTTCACCATTTATGTAAGGGTTGTATGGGCCTGATTTCCATCAAATATTTTAGCTACTGTTTTGGAGGACCTTATTGTGATTAGCTGCTAATGTTAGCTTAATCATGATTTATGTTGTAGATTAGCACCCAAAAAGGAAGGCTGAATCGTGATAGTAGTATTGGTCAGAAAAATAAGGTATGTAAGGCTATTCGATTCTATATCCTTTTGGCATGAAATCTGGCACCTGCAATTAATATCAATGAAGTGTTTCCCATAAGTTCTATTTCTAGAAAAGGAAGCATAGTGGCAGCGTACTATCTCCAAATAGCTAACAATATTTCTTTCCCCATTCTAAGTACATAGAACTACTTCATTATATGTTCACTACTCTATACTTGTGTAATTATTCCCCTTGTGCTGTTATATAGAAATGGTATTTGCAAAACAAAGTTTGATGAATCCTAAGCCAATTGAAGTCAATTGTGCCATTAAGGTCTTAAAGTTAGGTGTTGATGTTTCATAGCTCCTTATGTCATTGTTACTGCCTCAAAGTATTATTTTCATGTATTCCACTACTGTTCCGTATTTCCATATCTCCAAGATGATTATGACCACCAAATCAACATCTCAAAAGTGTTATGATTATCCAAAATAACATCTCAAAAGAGTTATGAACTGATTAACAATAATCTCAAAGATTAAAGAATCTAAGTGAAGGAATTCTGCAGGCTCAGGTACTCCAGCTAGTAGACCTCCTCAGTAGGAGCACTCAAAATTTTGCTACTTTTGGTGAGCTACAAGTTGATTCGGAGCTTTATTAAGTCCTTGTTAAATTCGTTTGGTATTGCATCGTAGTTAAGGGTAAGGCGGGGTCTGTCCCGACCTACTCTAGTCTTCTATCTTTTTAGAGGCTTTGTAGACGTATGTACATGGTTCAGTTGTGTCTTAAGGAGTTGTGGTGTAAATGGCCAAGTCTTGTATATAACTTTTGGACTTTCTTACGTTGGTTTATATCGCTGCATCCAAAGTTAACTTGTCTCAATTGTTATAGTATATGCTCAGTAAGAACAGGTTGCAGGTTGGTTCTCTCGGGCCTTTAGGGCATCGGGTGCCTGTCCGTCTTAATGGGTTTTGAGGCGTGACAATCACCTACAACACAAGGAGATAAATCAGTAACATTGAAAACATTATGAACATTATACTCACTTGGTAGGTCAATCATGTAAGCATTGTCAATGATTCGCTTGACTACTTGAAAGGGTTCATCTCCTCTTGGGCTTAGCTTCTCTTTTCGTACTTGTGGAAACCTTTCCTTTTGGAAATGCACCCACACCCAATCATCTGGATTGAAGATCACTTCCTTTCTCCCTCGATTCTTTCGAATGGACACCTTTGAATTGTTCTTTTCAATGGATTCTTTGACCTTGGCATGAATGTTCATCATCTCTTTTGCCCTTTGCTTGGCATCTAGGCTCACAACAACATCACTAGACAAGGGAATCATGGTTAATGGAAACAAATGTTTAAAACCATAGCAGGCCTCAAATGGAGACATTATAATAGAGGAGTGGAAAGACCGATTATATCAAAATTCAATCAAGGGTAAACGGTCTTCCCAATTAGTTGGGGTTCCTCTAATCATGCATCCAAGCATGGTTCCAAGAGTCCGGTTGACTACTTCGGTTTCTCCATCCGTTTGAGGATGGCAAGAAGTAGATAACAGAAGTTTGGTACCAAGTGTACCCCATAGACTCTTCCAAAAATGACTTAGAAACTTGGAATCCCGATCACTAACAATGGTTTGAGGGACTCCATGAAATTTAACAACATTGATAACAAACAAAGATGCTACATGGGATGCATCATCACATTTATGGCATGGAATAAAATGAGACATATTAGAAAATCTATCCACTACCACAAATGTACTATCATGTCCTCTTTTAGTCCTAGGCAGTCCCAAAACAAAATCCATAGAAATATCCATCCACGGACAATTAGGAGTAGGAAGAGGAGTATACTTACCTTGGGGCCTGGCCGTGGATTTGGCTTGCTTGCATTCTAGACATTGTCCACAAATCCTCTCCACATCATGTTTCATCTTGGGCCAAAAGAACTGCCCCTTAAGAATATCAAGTGTTTTTGGCACCCCAAAGTGTCCCTTCAAACCACCACTATGAGCCTCCTTGAAAAATAACTCTCTCCATGAGCTCATGGGCACACATGCTCGACCATCTTTGAACAAAAACCCATCAACCAATTGGTACCTATCAACTCTCTTCCATTTAGTAAGATTAGCAAAGGTATCTTTGAAGTCGGCATCCATAGAATAAAATCCCTTTAAGCTTTCAAACCCCATCATTCTAGAAACCAAGGTATTATTGACCAAAAGATTACTACTTGTTACTTAATTTGAAGAATCAAAGTGTAACGGCCTGTATTTTTTTTTGTATGTGGTAGTTCTATTCATGTTATACTTGACATAGACTTATAGTGTAGGTGAGGGATCATGTTTCTTATGTGATTATGTAACGGCCTGTATTTTTGTATGTGGTAGTTCTATTCATGTTATACTTGACATAGACTTATATTGTAGGTGAGGGATCATGTTTCTTATGTGATTAGTGTTGGTTTAAACTATCTTGCAAGGTGATGTAATGCCTTGCACGTTTTAGCATATGTATTGCAAGTTAACTCCGATGGAAAGTATTTAAGTAATTATAGTAAGATGGTAATTGAGCTAGCAGCTGCATCACCTACTTGATTTATATTATAGTTAAAGGGCCCAAGTTTGATTGACCAGATTTAGGCTTATATTTAGGGGCTCATTTGAAGCCCAAACCTATTAAAGAAATTGTGAAAGAAAGAAGGCCCAGCAGCCAAATCTGCCAATTGGCCCATTATGGATAAAGCCCAAGTGAAACTAGGTAAGTGCATGACCTCCTAAGATTTGTTTTACCATGTTATTGGGCCAAGTGTGTACCACCTACTTGCATTAATCTGTCCCAAGTGGAATAAAAGGACAAAGGGAAAATGGACAGCCAAGGTCCAATAATATTAAGTCCAAAAAGGCCCAAGTTAAAAGGACAAGCAGGTGGGGCACCTACTTGACATTATATGGCCCAAAATTGGTCAAGAGTGTCGGCCATAACACCTCCTTTTTCAAAGGATAAGGATCAAGTCTTATTCTCCATTTTGAACTTGCAAAAGTTTCAGATTTCCTAAGTTCTTTCTTGGACTCTCTTGGCTTCAATTAGCAGCCCTAAGACACCTTAGAGTTCTTGAGTGCTATCTAATTTTTCAAGTAAGAGTTTGAAGGAGAGTTTTAATTCTTGAAGTACAAGTTTAGAGGATACATTTCCAGAATTAAGGTAAGACTTCAACCCATTTGTTTTCCACTCTTTGAAAATGTTTGGAGTGGAGAATTTTGTATATGTTTATCAAAAATTCATGGATTGTGATAAATCTTTGAGTCAATATTCTCCTATTATGCTGAAAGATTTGAGATTGATAGTGGCTGCCTTATGAATATTGTTGTTGAGGGCTGTTTGGGTAGCTTGGGAGATGATGTATGAAGTTGTATTAATGTGTAGAGGAAGGGTGTGGTGGTTCACCATTTATGTAAGGGTTGTTTAGGCCTGATTTCCATCAAATATTTTAGCTACTGTTTTGGAGGACCTTATTGTGATTAGCTGCTGATGTTAGCTTAATCATAACTTATGTTGTAGATTAGCACCCAATAAGGAAGGCTGAATTGTGATAGTGGTATTGGTCAGAAAAATAAGGTATGTAAGGCTATTCGATTCTATATCCTTTTGGCATGAAATCTGGCACCTGCAATTCATATCAATGAAGTGATTCCCATAAGGTCTATTTCTAGAAAAGGAAGCATAGTGGCAACGTACTATCTCCAAATAGCTAACAATATTTCTTTCCCCATTCTAAGTACATGGAACTACTTCATTATATGTTCACTACTCTATACTTGTGTAATTTCCCCTTGTACTGTTATAGAAATGGTATTTGCAAAAGAAAGTTTGATGAATCCTTCTCCTAAGCCAATTGAAGTCAATTGTGCCATTAAGGTCTTAAAGTAAGGTGTTGATGTTTCATAGCTCCTTATGTCATTGTTACTGCCACAAAGTATTATTTTCATGTATTCCACTACTGTTCTGTATTTTGATATCTCCAAGATGATTATGATCACCAAATCAACATCTCAAAAGTGTTATGAACTGATTAACAACAATCTCAAAGATTAAAGAATCTAAGTGAAGAAAGCTATATAATTAAGGGTGGCAGCTCAGGGGTGAAAGCCTGGCATGGGCCGATCCCTATTGGTATAGAAGGGTGGCAGCTCAGGGGCAAAAGCCTAGCATGGGCCGATCCCAAGTTGTGTAATTATGAGGACCGCATCCCAGGGGTTAATACGCCTAGCATGGGTCATCCTCTTCTACCACTGATCAGCTGGTCACTTGTATCACATGCCCAACAAAGATTATAACATACAACAAGGTAAAGAAAAGAATGTAGCTTACTTGATCCCATAAGAGTAAGCAAAGGTGGTCTTCTCTCCTAATCTATGCACCCTTATGTTGCTACTTGATTTCATTTGAGCTTTGTATTACATATACTATTTGCCTTACATATTCAGTACATTTTTCGTACTGACGTCCTGTATTGGGGACGCTGCATTTCATGCTGCAGGCTCAGGTACTCCAGCTAGTAGACCTCCTCAGTAGGAGCACTCAAAATTCTGCTACTTTTGGTGAGCTCCAAGTTGATTCGGAGCTTTATTAAGTCCTTGTTAAATTCGTTTGGTATTGTATCGTAGTTAAGGGTAAGGCGGGGTCTGTCCCGACCTACTCTAGTCTTCTATCTTTTAGAGGCTTTGTAGATGTATGTACATGGTTCAGTTGTGTCTTAAGGAGTTGTGGTCTAAACGGCCAAGTCTTGTATATAACTTTTGGACCTACTTACGTTGGTTTATATCGCTGCATCCAAAGTTAACTTGTCTCAATTGTTATAACATATGCTCAGTAAGAACAGGTTGCAGGTTGGTTCTCTCGGGCCTTTAGGGCATCGGGTGCCTGTCCGTCTTAATGGGTTTTGAGGCGTGACAAAAGTGGTATCAGAGCAGGTCATCCTAGGGAGTCTACAAAGCCGTGTCTGTGTAGAGTCTTGCTTATGGATGTGTTGTGCACCACATTTATAAACAGGAGGCTACGAGACATATAGGAGTTGTCTCATTTCTTTCATTTCTTAGATCGTGCGATAGAACCTGTGTTGTAGGTGAATCATATCTAATTCCTCAATTGTTTTATTATAGCAAAGATGCCGATTACGAGAAGGAGTACAAGTACTGGTAAACGAGTAGATGTGGCTGTCCAAGAAGGGACCAGCCAACCACCACCAAGTCAAGCTGTTCAAAGTGGGGCTAAAGATGAGTCTCTATCGCAGACTTCCTCGACGCCTCCATCTCCTGAAGAACTAAGAAGGGAAGATGAACCTCAGGAAACCCCTATTAATGCTACCGAGCAAGATTTGAGGAATGCAGTCCAATTATTGACTCGTATAGTTGCTGGTCATGGCCAAAGGCAAGAAGGTCCAGTTGCAGGTACTAGTGGTGTAGTTAGATCAGCTGGAACACAGATACGTGATTTTCTTAACTTGGATCCTCCATCATTTACCGGGTCAGATCCTAATGAAGATCCCCAAGACTTTATAGATCAAATCCAACGCACTTTGGATATTATGCATGTAAGGGTAAAGAAGCACTTGAGCTAGCTGCATACAGATTAAAGGGTGTGGCTATATTGTGGTATGAAGCTTGGAAGCAATCTAGGGGAACAAATGCACCTTCAGCTATGTGGAAAGAGTTCAAAAAGGCATTCCTTGATCATTATCTGCCATTGGAGATCCGAGAGGCCCATGCGGATCAGTTCTTAAATCTCCACCAAGGAAATATGAGTGTGAGGTAGTATAGTCTCAAATTTAATTCCTTGGCCAGGTATGCTCCTAATGTAGTAGCTACTATGGAGGATAGAGCTCATCGTTTTGTGGAGAGGTTAGATTCATATCTGGTTAGAGACTGTACAATTGCTTCATTAAATAAAGATATTGATATAGCATGGATGCAGGCTTTTGCACAAAAATTGGAGGATCAAAGGCAAAGAAGAAGAACACAAGAGTTGGAAACAGGGCATTCTAAGAGGGCCAGATCAATGGGGCAGTTTACACCATCCCAAGGTGAGTTTAGGCCTCGGTTCTCTAACAGACCACCTAGGCCATCATCTTTCTACTCTACAGCTAGTGCTCCACCACGGTTCCAAGGGTTTAGAGGCAATCAGTTTGGGCAAAGAAGTGAAAGCCAAGACAGTCATCAAGAGCAAGGAAGTACGAGCCAATCAAGGCCTCCACGACAGCCTTGTAAACAGTGTGGGAGGAATCATCTAGGTGCATGCAGGTTTGGGACGGATGTTTGTTTTTGGTGTGGCACACCAGGGCATATGATGAGAAACTGCCCTCATAGGGGAGTGGGTGGCGTTGTTCAACCAACTAGATCAGTTGTTGCGTCGACCTCATCAACCCCTTCTTTAGGTAGGGGACTACATATGCCTGCAGGTTGGGGTAGAGGAGCTAGGGGAGCAGCTAGTTCTAGTGGAGGTCAGAATCGCACATATGCACTAGGGGATCGACAAAATTTAGAAGCCTCGCCGGACGTGGTTACAGGTACATTGTCCATCTTTTCACATATTGTATATGCATTAATCGATCCGGGGTCTACACTATCATATGTTACACCATTGATTGCTGGAAAGTTCAAAACAACACCAGAATTATTAGCGAAGCCATTTGAAGTGTCTACACCGATTGGTGAATCTATTATAGCTAGGAGAGTTTATCGTAATTGCATTGTAACTGTTTGTGATCGCGATACATTGGCTGATCTTGTTGAGCTAGACATGGTAGATTTTGATGTTATAATGGGTATGGATTGGTTAGCTTCTTGTTATGCCACGGTAGATTGCCGAACTAAGATAGTGCATTTCCAGTTTCCAAAAGAGGTAGTCCTCGAATGGAAAGGTAATATTGGGATGCCAAGAGGTAAATTTATTTCTTATCTTAAGGCAAAGAAGATGATTTCCAAAGGATACATATGCCATCTGGTTAGAGTGAAAAATGTAGATGTAGAGCCACCAACCCTTCAATCCATTCCGGTGGTAAATGAATTTCCAGATGTGTTTCCTGAAGATCTTCCAGGTTTGCCTCCAGAACGAGAAGTAGAGTTCGGTATTGATGTGCTTTCAGATACTCAACCTATCTCAATTCCTCCGTATAGAATGGCTCCGGCAGAATTACGAGAGTTGAAGGAGCAGTTAAAAGACTTATTACAGAAAGGATTCATAAGGCCTAGTGTGTCGCCATGGGGAGCACCAGTTTTATTTGTACGCAAAAAGGATGGCTCATTAAGAATGTGTATCGACTACCGGCAGTTGAATAAGGTAACAATTAAGAACAAATATCCCCTCCCTAGAATTGATGATCTGTTTGATCAATTACAAGGTGCTAGGTGTTTTTCAAAGATCGACCTGAGGTCAGGTTATCACCAAGTGAGGGTCAAGGACAAAGATATACCCAAGACAGCTTTCCGAACACGGTATGGTCATTTTGAGTTCTTAGTCATGTCATTTGGGCTAACAAATGCACCAGCAGCTTTTATGGATTTGATGAATAGGGTGTTCAAGCCATTCTTAGATGTGTTTGTGATAGTGTTCATAGATGACATTTTGGTGTATTCAAGATCGGAAGAGGATCATGCTAATCACTTGCGGCAGGTTTTACAAATTCTCTGTGATCGTAAATTGTATGCAAAGTTCTCTAAATGTGAGTTCTGGTTGAAATCTGTGGCATTCCTAGGTCATATCGTATCCGAGGAAGGAATAAGGGTTGATAACCAGAAAATAGAAGCCGTGAAAAGATGGCCAAGACCTACAACGCCTACGGAGATCCGTAGTTTTCTTGGATTGGCAGGTGATTACAGAAGGTTTGTTGAAGGATTCTCTTCCATGGCTGCACCCTTAACAAAGCTAACACACAAAGGAACCAAGTTTCAGTGGAGCGATGAGTGTGAAAGAAGCTTCCAAGAGTTGAAGAGTAAATTAACTTCTACACCTGTGTTGGTACTTCTAGAAGGTACAGAAGGCTATGTAGTGTACTGTGATGCTTCGAGAGTGGGCTTAGGTTGTGTATTGATGCAGCATGGTAAAGTTATAGCTTATGGATCAAGGCAGCTGCGGCCACATGAGAAAAATTATCCAACCCATGATCTAGAGCTAGCAGCAGTTGTGTTTGCTTTGAAGATATGGCGCCACTACTTGTATGGAGTTCATGTTGACATATACACTGATCATAAAAGATTGCAATATATTTTTAAGCAAAAAGACTTAAATTTGAGGCATATACACTGATCACAAAAGCTTGCAATATATTTTTAAGAAAAAAGACTTAAATCTGAGGCAGCGAAGGTGGCTGAAGCTATTAAAAGATTATGACATTGACATCTTATATCATCTCGGTAAAGCTAATGTAGTAGCTGATGCTTTAAGCCATAAAATAATGGCAAGCACTTATGGTAAGTCTGTGGAAAGACAAGGAATGACTAAAGATCTGTCCCAACTAGCTAACTTGGGTGTTCGCCTTCTTGAATCTCAAGACGAAGGGGTTATTGTGCAAAATGCGGCAGAATCCTCGTTAATAGTGGAAGTGAAAGAGAAGCAGTACACTGATCCAATTCTTTTACAACTTAAAGAGAATGTACTACATGGTATGACAAAGGCGTTTGAGCTTAAGCAAGACGGAGTACTTCAATGTCAAAACAGATTGTGTACCTAATATAGATGAACTAAGAAAGAGGATCATGATGGAAGCACATAATTCAAGGTACTCTGTTTATCCGGGGTCAACTAAAATGTATCATGACTTGAAAGAAATGTATTGGTGGGGGAACATGAAGAAGAACATTGCAGAATTCGTGGCTCAGTGTCCAAACTGTCAACAGGTAAAAGTAGAACACCAAAAGCCCGGAGGTTACATGCAGCATATAGAACTTCCAATTTGGAAATGGGACATGATCAACATGGATTTTGTTACTGGTTTGCCTCGCTCATTTCGGAAGTTTGACTCCATATGGTTAATAGTTGATAGACTTACCAAAGCAGCACACTTCTTGTCGGTGAAGACTACTTATACAGCTGAAGAGTATGCGAGGTTGTACATTAAAGAGATAGTTCGACTACATGGAGTGCCAATCTCTATAATATCTGAATAGAGGAGCTCAATTCACAGCAAATTTTTGGAAGTCATTTCAAAAGAGTTTGGGAACACAAGTGAATTTAAGTACAGCCTTTCATCCTCAAACGGATGGTCAGGCAGAATGTACAATTCAGACACTTGAGGATATGCTGCGAGCTTGTATATTAGATTTCAAGGGTAGCTGGGATGATCACCTACCACTTATTGAATTTGCTTATAACAATAGCTATCATTCGAGCATTAAAATGGCACCTTATGAAGCTTTATATGGTCGAAAGTGTAGATCACCAATTGGCTGGTTCGAAACGGGTGAAACTGCCTTATTTGGGCCAGATCTTGTTCATCAAGCTATGGAAAAAGTCAAAGTGATACAGCAGAGGCTAGAAACAGCTCAAAGTCGACATAAATCATATGCAGATATTAGAAGGAGAGGACTAGAATTTTCTATAGGGGATTGGGTGTTCTTAAAGGTGTCTCCGATGAAAGGGGTAATGAGGTTTGGTGAAAAGGGAAAGCTGAGTCCACGCTATATAGGGCCATATAAGATTATACGAAAATTTGGCCAAGTAGCCTATGAGTTAGGGCTACCACAAGAGCTTTCATCAGTTCATCCGGTGTTCCATGTCTCAATGCTACGGAAATGCGTAGGTGACCCATTTCGTATTACTTCTACTGAAGACGTACAGGTTACAGGAGATCTCACTTATGAAGAAGTACCCATTGCTATTCTTGATCGACAAGTTAGGAAGTTAGAAATAAAGAAGTAGCTTCTGTAAAAGTTCTATGGAGAAACCAACAAGTAGAAGAAGTTACATGGGAAGCAGAAGAAGCAATGAAATTGAAGTATCCTCACCTCTTTCACACTGGAGGGAATGATCAAAATGTTAGTGGAGGCATTGACAAGTAAGTATAAGTCTATATGTTCAATGTGATTTAATAGTAGTACTAACTTAGGCTTGAACTTGTTTAGGCCGGACAACCATGCTAACATTCGAGGACAAATGTTCCAAGGGGGGAAGGATGTAACGGCCAGTATTTTTGTATGTGGTAGTTCTATTCATGTTATACTTGACATAGACTTATAGTGTAGGTGAGGGATCATGTTTCTTATGTGATTAGTGTTGGTTTAAACTAGCTTGGAAGGTGATGTATTAGCCTTGCACGTTTTAGCATATGTATTGCAAGTTAACTCCGATGGAAAGTATTTAAGTAATTATAGTAAGATGGTAATTGAGCTAGCAGCTGCATCACCTACTTGATCTATATTATAGTTAAAGGGCCCAAGTTTGATTGACCAGATTTAGGCTTATATTTAGGGGCTCATTTGAAGCCCAAACCTATTAAAGAAAATTGTGAATGAAAGAAGGCCCAGCAGCCAAATCTGCCAATTGGCCCATTATGGATAAAGCCCAAGTGAAACTAGGTAAGTGCATGACCTCCTAAGATTTGTTTTACCATGTTATTGGGCCAAGTGTGTACCACCTACTTGCATTAATCTGTCCCAAGTGGAATAAAAGGACAAAGGGAAAATGGACAGCCAAGGTCCAATAATATTAAGTTCAAAAAGGCCCAAGTTAAAAGGACAAGCAGGTGGGGCACCTACTTGACATTATATGGCCCAAAATTGGTCAAGAGTGTCGGCCATAACACCTCCTTTTTCAAAGGATAAGGATCAAGTCTTATTCTCCATTTTGAACTTGCAAAAGTTTCAGATTTCCTAAGTTCTTTCTTGGTCTCTCTTGGCTTCAATTAGCAGCCCTAAGACACCTTAGAGTTCTTGAGTGCTGTCTAATTTTTCAAGTAAGAGTTTGAAGGAGAGTTTGAATTCTTGAAGTACAAGTGTAGAGGATAAATTTTCAGAATTAAGGTAAGACTTCAACCCATTTGTTTTCCTCTCTTTGATAATGTTTGGAGTGGAGAATTTTGTATATGTTTATCAAGAATTCATGGATTGTGATAAATCTTTGAGTCAATATTCTCCTATTATGCTGAAAGATTTGAGATTGATAGTGGCTGCCTTATGAATATTGTTGTTGAGGGCTGTTTGGTAGCTTGGGAGATGATGTATGAAGTTGTATTAATGTGTAGAGGAAGGGTGTGGTGGTTCACCATTTATGTAAGGGTTGTTTGGGCCTGATTTCCATCAAATATTTTTGCTACTGTTTTGGAGGACCTTATTGTGATTAGCTGCTGATGTTAGCTTAATCATGACTTATGTTGTAGATTAGCACCCAATAAGGAAGGCTGAATCGTGATAGTGGTATTGGTCAGAAAAATAAGGTATGTAAGGCTATTCGATTCTATATCCTTTTGGCATGAAATCTGCCACCTGCAATTCATATCAATGAAGTGATTCCCATAAGTTCTATTTCTAGAAAAGGAAGCATAGTGGCAGCATACTATCTCCAAATAGCTAACAATATTTCTTTTCCCATTCTAAGTACATGGAACTACTTCATTATATGTTCACTACTCTATACTTGTGTAATTTCCCCTTGTGCTGCTATAGAAATGATATTTGCAAAAGAAAGTTTGGTGAATCCCCATCCTAGTCAATTAAAGTCAATTATGCCATTAAGGTCTTAAAGTGTGGTGTTGATGTTTCAGAGCTCCTTATGTCATTGTTACTGTTTCAAAGTATTATTTTTTCATGTATTTCACTACTGGTCCGTATTTCCATATCTCCAGGATGAGTATGACCACCAAATCAACATCTCAAAAGTGTTACGATTATCCAAAATAATATATCAAAAGAGTTATGAATTGATTATCAATAATCTCAAAGATTAAGAAATCTAAGTGAAGAAATCTATTTTAATTAAGTGGCAGCTCAGGGGCCAAAGCCTAGCATGGGCCGATCCCTATTAGTATAGAAGGGTGGCAGCTCAGGGGCGAAAGCCTAGCATGGGCCGATCCCAAGTTGTGTAATTATGAGGACCGCATCCCAGGGGTTAATACGCCTAGCATGGGTCATCCTCTTCTACCACTGATCAGCTGGTCACTTGTATCACATGTCCAACAAAGATTATAACATACAAAAAGGTAAAGAAAATAACGTAGCGTACTTGATTCCATAAGAGTAAGCAAAGGTGGTCTTCTATCCTAATCTATGCACCCTTATGTTGCTACTTGATTTCATTTGAGCCTTGTATTACATATACTATTTGCCTTACATATTCAGTACATTTTTCGTACTGACGTCCCGTATTGGGGACGCTGCATTTCATGCTGCAGGCTCAGGTACTCCAGCTAGTAGACCTCCTCAGTAGGAGCACTCAAAATTTTGCTACTTTTGGTGAGCTCCAAGTTGATTCGGAGCTTTATTAAGTCCTTGTTAAATTCGTTTGGTATTGCATCGTAGTTAAGGGTAAGGCGGGGTCTGTCCCGACCTACTCTAGTCTTCTATCTTTTAGAGGCTTTGTAGACGTATGTACATGGTTCAGTTGTGTCTTAAGGAGTTGTGGTCTAAACGGCCAAGTCTTGTATATAACTTTTGGACCTACTTACGTTGGTTTATATCGCTGCATCCAAAGTTAACTTGTCTCAATTGTTATAGTATATGCTCAGTAAGAACAGGTTGCAGGTTGGTTCTCTCGGGCCTTTAGGGCATCGGGTGCCTGTCCGTCTTAATGGGTTTTGAGGCGTGACACAAAGAAATGATTTGATAATTAAAAACTAGTTAACAAGTAATCAAAGATGTTAATTAATTGTTAAATAGTTAAAAACATAGAAGGAAAATGAGTTTAGAAGAAGAAAAAGTGAATTTGGACACTTTGAAAAATTTCAATCCTCAAAAAAGTTCATCACTTGTAAGATGTTGATTGGATGATTTGATGATCAAAACTAGTTAACAAGTAATTAAAGATGTTAATTAATTGTTAATTAGTTGAGGAATTGAAGGGAGAAATGATTGGGAAAAAAATCACAAAGTTTGGACACTTAGAAAAATTTCTAGATCCAAAAAACTCCCCATACTTAGAATATTTTTGGACAGTCAAGGGAAAACCTGCAATTTTCAGCCTCTGAAAGTGAGCCCCATGCGCTGACTAGGCGTCTGGGCCTTGTTGGCTGGTCTCTGCTGCACTGGCTGCTGATGCAATGCCGTGTGGCGCTGGCATGGCAGATGGCATGTGATGTGGTTGCTGACGTGTCAATCCACGTGGAATATATATATATATATATATATATATATATATATATATATATATATATATATATATATATATATATATATATATATATATATATATATATTTGTACGTGTATTTCCCTACTGAAAACATGACATTTTTTTTTTCTTCAGATTTCAATTTTTTTAATTTTTTTTTCAAAATTCCACTAATGTACCCCAAAAACACTTTTGATCAACTTTGACTTGAAAATTTGGATCAAATGTACTTTCTTCTTTCTTCTTTGTCAAGAACAACTTGAAGAACACCAAGAACACACACTACACCCCAATACACTCAAATCAACTCGAAATTGGCTCAAATTTTAGGATTTTCTTCTCTTCAACTAAGAGAACAAAACCCACTAATTATTAATCTCTAATTTCTCTTCTATCAAAAGACCCACTTTCAAAATTTTAAAAGTTTGAAAAGCTTGAAACCCTTCAATGGCAACTTTACTTCTACAACTCCAAATTGAACAAATTTGAAACCTAGACTCAAAATACACTAGGGAACAAGGATCTAGTGTCCAAAACAACAAAACAAAACAAGAAAAATTTCAGATTTTTTTTTAACCCAAGACTAGATTTGTAAGAACAAATCTAAACCTAGGCTCTGATACCAAATGATAATGATCAAACAAGGAAAGATACAAATAAATAAAAGATATGTGGATTAACTTAAGTTATTGAAATTATGGGAAACAAGGGACTAAAAACCTCACCTCCCAATTGACTTCAACAACCTAAATTAAACCCAAGGAAGAATAATTCAAATGAAACCAAGAATCACAAAGGGGTAACACTTAGATTAATCAAACTCGAGAAGTTAACTAGCAACACCAAGATTCACCCTAATTTACTCACTAATTACTCACTAAGAAGATACTACAAATGATAAAAGACTAATATTTATACTAAGGAAATAAAGAAGACACTTCTTTGACAATTTTGCCCTTAATGAGGTAAGGGCCTTGTTTGGTTACCTTCTTTTGTGAATTCTTGAATTCATGAAATGGTCATTTGCATACATGGCCTCTTTCCTTCTTTCTTCTCAATTTAATGTAATGTAAACACATTGTATGTCCTTCTTTGGTGACCTTCAATCTCCTCTAATGCTTCCTTTTCATGAACATTGCTTGTAGTCCTTGGAGATCCTTTGCTTGACTCCGTGTGAATGGTCTTGAGGGGTACATGTCACTCATGTTAGTGTCACTCATGCTGCCCATGTTATCATCCTCCCTTTCTTGAAAATGATTCGTCCTAGAATCCAAAGGATCACCTTCAACACAAGGAGATAAATCAGTAACATTGAAAATATTATGAACATTATACTCACTTGGTAGGTCAATCATGTAAGCATTGTCATTGATTTGCTTGACTACTTGAATGGGTCCATCTACTCTTGGGCTTAGCTTCCCTTTTCGTACTTGTGGAAACCTTTCCTTTCAGAAATGCACCCACACCCAATCATATGGATTGAAGATCACTTCCTTTCTCCCTCGATTCTTTCGAATGGACACCTTTGAATTGTTCTTTTCAATGGATTCTTTGACCTTGGCATGAATGTTCATCATCTCTTTTGCCCTTTGCTTGGCATCTAGGCTCACAACAACATCACTAGACAAGGGAATCATGGTTAATGGAAAAAAATGTTTAAAACCATAGAAGGCCTCAAATGGAGACATTCTAATAGAAGAGTGGAAAGACCGATTATATGAAAATTCAATCAAGGGTAAACGGTCTTCCCAATTAGTTGGGGTTCCTCTAATCATGCATTCAAGCATGGTTCCAAGAGTCCGATTGACTACTTCGGTTTCTCCATCCATTTGAGGATGCCAAGAAGTAGATAACAGAAGTTTGGTACCAAGTGTACCCCATAGACTCTTCCAAAAATGACTTAGAAACTTGGAATCCCGATCACTAACAATGGTTTGAGGGACTCCATGCAATTTAAGCACATTTATAACAAACAAAGATGCTACATGGGATGCATCATCACATTTATGGCATGGAATAAAATGAGACATATTAGAAAATCTATCCACTACCACAAATATACTATCATGTCCTCTTTTAGTCCTAGGCAGTCGCAAAACAAAATCCATAGAAATATCCATCCACGGACAATTAGGAGTAGGAAGAGGAGTATACTTACCTTGGGGCCTGGCCGTGGATTTGGCTTGCTTGCATTCTAGACATTGTCCACAAATCCTCTCCACATCATGTTTCATCTTGGGCCAAAAGAACTGCCCCTTAAGAATATCAAGTGTTTTTGGTACCCCAAAGTGTCCCTTCAAACCACCACTATGAGCCTCCTTGAAAAATAACTCTCTCCGTGAGCTCATGGGCACACATGCTCGACCATCTTTGAACAAAAACCCATCAACCAATTGGTACCTATCAACTCTCTTCCATTTAGTAAGATTATCAAAGGTATCTTTGAAGTCGGCATCCATAGAATAAAATCCCTTTAAGCTTTCAAACCCCATCATTCTAGAAACCAAGGTATTATTGACCAAAAGATTACTACTTGTTACTTAATTTGAAGAATCAAAGAAATGATTTGATAATTAAAAACTAGTTAACAAGTAATCAAAGATGTTAATTAATTGTTAAATAGTTAAAAACATAGAAGGAAAATGAGTTTAGAAGAAGAAGAAGTGAATTTGGACACTTTGAAAAATTTCAAGCCTCAAAAAAGTTCATCACTTGTAAGATGTTTGGATGATTTGATGATCAAAACTAGTTAACAAGTAATTAAAGATGTTAATTAATTGCTAATTAGTTGAGGAATTGAAGGTAAAAATGATTGGAAAAAAATCACGAAGTTTGGACACTTAGAAAAATTTCTAGGTCCAAAAAACTCCCCATACTTAGAATATTTTTGGACAGTCAAGGGAAAACTTGCAATTTTCAGCCTCTGAAAGTGAGCCCCATGCGCTGACTAGGCGTCTGGGCCTTGTTGGCTGGTCTCTGCTGCACTGGCTGCTGATGCAATGCCGTGTGGCGCTGGCATGGCAGATGGCATGTGATGTGGTTGCTGACGTGTCAATCCACGTGGAATATATATATATATATATATATATATATATATATATATATATATATATATATATTTGTACGTGTATTTCCCTACTGAAAACATGACATTTTTTTTTCTTCAGATTTCAATTTTTTTAATTTTTTTTTCAAAATTCCACTAATGTACCCCAAAAACACTTTTGATCAACTTTGACTTGAAAATTTGGATCAAATGTACTTTCTTCTTTCTTCTTTGTCAAGAACAACTTGAAGAACACCAAGAACACACACTACACCCCAATACACTCAAATCAACTCGAAATTGGCTCAAATTTTAGGATTTTCTTCTCTTCAACTAAGAGAACAAAACCCACTAATTATTAATCTCTAATTTCTCTTCTATCAAAAGACCCACTTTCAAAATTTAAAAAGTTTGAAAAGCTTGAAACCCTTCAATGGCAACTTCACTTCTACAACTCCAAATTGAACAAATTTGAAACCTAGACTCAAAATACACTAGGGAACAAGGATCTAGTGTCCAAAACAACAAAACAAAACAAGAAAAATTTCAGATTTTTTTTTAACCCAAGACTAGATTTGTAAGAACAAATCTAAACCTAGGCTCTGATACCAAATGATAATGATCAAACAAGGAAAGATACAAATAAATAAAAGATATGTGGATTAACTTAAGTTATTGAAATTATGGGAAACAAGGGACTAAAAACCTCACCTCCCAATTGACTTCAACAACCTAAATTAAACCCAAGGAAGAATAATTCAAATGAAACCAAGAATCACAAAGGGGTAACACTTAGATTAATCAAACTCGAGAAGTTAACTAGCAACACCAAGATTCACCCTAATTTACTCACTAATTACTCACTAAGAAGATACTACAAATGATAAAAGACTAATATTTATACTAAGGAAATAAAGAAGACACTTCTTTGACAATTTTGCCCTTAATGAGGTAAGGGCCTTGTTTGGTTACCTTCTTTTGTGAATTCTTGAATTCATGAAATGGTCATTTGCATACATGGCCTCTTTCCTTCTTTCTTCTCAATTTAATGTAATGTAAACACATTGTATGTCCTTCTTTGGTGACCTTCAATCTCCTCTAATGCTTCCTTTTCATGAACATTGCTTGTAGTCCTTGGAGATCCTTTGCTTGACTCCGTGTGAATGGTCTTGAGGGGTACATGTCACTCATGTTAGTGTCACTCATGCTGCCCATGTTATCATCCTCCCCTTCTTGAAAATGATTCGTCCTAGAATCCAAAGGATCACCTTCAACACAAGGAGATAAATCAGTAACATTGAAAATATTATGAACATTATACTCACTTGGTAGGTCAATCATGTAAGCATTGTCATTGATTTGCTTGACTACTTGAATGGGTCCATCTACTCTTGGGCTTAGCTTCCCTTTTCGTACTTGTGGAAACCTTTCCTTTCAGAAATGCACCCACACCCAATCATATGGATTGAAGATCACTTCCTTTCTCCCTCGATTCTTTCGAATGGACACCTTTGAATTGTTCTTTTCAATGGATTCTTTGACCTTGGCATGAATGTTCATCATCTCTTTTGCCCTTTGCTTGGCATCTAGGCTCACAACAACATCACTAGACAAGGGAATCATGGTTAATGGAAAAAAATGTTTAAAACCATAGAAGGCCTCAAATGGAGACATTCTAATAGAAGAGTGGAAAGACCGATTATATGAAAATTCAATCAAGGGTAAACGGTCTTCCCAATTAGTTGGGGTTCCTCTAATCATGCATTCAAGCATGGTTCCAAGAGTCCGATTGACTACTTCGGTTTCTCCATCCATTTGAGGATGCCAAGAAGTAGATAACAGAAGTTTGGTACCAAGTGTACCCCATAGACTCTTCCAAAAATGACTTAGAAACTTGGAATCCCGATCACTAACAATGGTTTGAGGGACTCCATGCAATTTAAGCACATTTATAACAAACAAAGATGCTACATGGGATGCATCATCACATTTATGGCATGGAATAAAATGAGACATATTAGAAAATCTATCCACTACCACAAATATACTATCATGTCCTCTTTTAGTCCTAGGCAGTCGCAAAACAAAATCCATAGAAATATCCATCCACGGACAATTAGGAGTAGGAAGAGGAGTATACTTACCTTGGGGCCTGGCCGTGGATTTGGCTTGCTTGCATTCTAGACATTGTCCACAAATCCTCTCCACATCATGTTTCATCTTGGGCCAAAAGAACTGCCCCTTAAGAATATCAAGTGTTTTTGGTACCCCAAAGTGTCCCTTCAAACCACCACTATGAGCCTCCTTGAAAAATAACTCTCTCCGTGAGCTCATGGGCACACATGCTCGACCATCTTTGAACAAAAACCCATCAACCAATTGGTACCTATCAACTCTCTTCCATTTAGTAAGATTATCAAAGGTATCTTTGAAGTCGGCATCCATAGAATAAAATCCCTTTAAGCTTTCAAACCCCATCATTCTAGAAACCAAGGTATTATTGACCAAAAGATTACTACTTGTTACTTAATTTGAAGAATCAAAGAAATGATTTGATAATTAAAAACTAGTTAACAAGTAATCAAAGATGTTAATTAATTGTTAAATAGTTAAAAACATAGAAGGAAAATGAGTTTAGAAGAAGAAGAAGTGAATTTGGACACTTTGAAAAATTTCAAGCCTCAAAAAAGTTCATCACTTGTAAGATGTTTGGATGATTTGATGATCAAAACTAGTTAACAAGTAATTAAAGATGTTAATTAATTGTTAATTAGTTGAGGAATTGAAGGGAAAAATGATTGGAAAAAAATCACGAAGTTTGGACACTTAGAAAAATTTCTAGGTCCAAAAAACTCCCCATACTTAGAATATTTTTGGACAGTCAAGGGAAAACTTGCAATTTTCAGCCTCTGAAAGTGAGCCCCATGCGCTGACTAGGCGTCTGGGCCTTGTTGGCTGGTCTCTGCTGCACTGGCTGCTGATGCAATGCCGTGTGGCGCTGGCATGGCAGATGGCATGTGATGTGGTTGCTGACGTGTCAATCCACGTGGAATATATATATATATATATATATATATATATATATATATATATATATATATATATATATTTGTACGTGTATATATATATATATATATATTTGTACGTGTATTTCCCTACTGAAAACATGACATTTTTTTTTTCTTCAGATTTCAATTTTTTTAATTTTTTTTTCAAAATTCCACTAATGTACCCCAAAAACACTTTTGATCAACTTTGACTTGAAAATTTGGATCAAATGTACTTTCTTCTTTCTTCTTTGTCAAGAACAACTTGAAGAACACCAAGAACACACACTACACCCCAATACACTCAAATCAACTCGAAATTGGCTCAAATTTTAGGATTTTCTTCTCTTCAACTAAGAGAACAAAACCCACTAATTATTAATCTCTAATTTCTCTTCTATCAAAAGACCCACTTTCAAAATTTAAAAAGTTTGAAAAGCTTGAAACCCTTCAATGGCAACTTCACTTCTACAACTCCAAATTGAACAAATTTGAAACCTAGACTCAAAATACACTAGGGAACAAGGATCTAGTGTCCAAAACAACAAAACAAAACAAGAAAAATTTCAGATTTTTTTTTAACCCAAGACTAGATTTGTAAGAACAAATCTAAACCTAGGCTCTGATACCAAATGATAATGATCAAATAAGGAAAGATACAAATAAATAAAAGATATGTGGATTAACTTAAGTTATTGAAATTATGGGAAACAAGGGACTAAAAACCTCACCTCCCAATTGACTTCAACAACCTAAATTAAACCCAAGGAAGAATAATTCAAATGAAACCAAGAATCACAAAGGGGTAACACTTAGATTAATCAAACTCGAGAAGTTAACTAGCAACACCAAGATTCACCCTAATTTACTCACTAATTACTCACTAAGAAGATACTACAAAAGATAAAAGACTAATATTTATACTACGGAAATAAAGAAGACACTTCTTTGACAATTTTGCCCTTAATGAGGTAAGGGCCTTGTTTGGTTACCTTCTTTTGTGAATTCTTGAATTCATGAAATGGTCATTTGCATACATGGCCTCTTTCCTTCTTTCTTCTCAATTTAATGTAATGTAAACACATTGTATGTCCTTCTTTGGTGACCTTCAATCTCCTCTAATGCTTCCTTTTCATGAACATTGCTTGTAGTCCTTGGAGATCCTTTGCTTGACTCCGTGTGAATGGTCTTGAGGGGTACATGTCACTCATGTTAGTGTCACTCATGCTGCCCATGTTATCATCCTCCCCTTCTTGAAAATGATTCGTCCTAGAATCCAAAGGATCACCTTCAACACAAGGAGATAAATCAGTAACATTGAAAATATTATGAACATTATACTCACTTGGTAGGTCAATCATGTAAGCATTGTCATTGATTTGCTTGACTACTTGAATGGGTCCATCTACTCTTGGGCTTAGCTTCCCTTTTCGTACTTGTGGAAACCTTTCCTTTCAGAAATGCACCCACACCCAATCATATGGATTGAAGATCACTTCCTTTCTCCCTCGATTCTTTCGAATGGACACCTTTGAATTGTTCTTTTCAATGGATTCTTTGACCTTGGCATGAATGTTCATCATCTCTTTTGCCCTTTGCTTGGCATCTAGGCTCACAACAACATCACTAGACAAGGGAATCATGGTTAATGGAAAAAAATGTTTAAAACCATAGAAGGCCTCAAATGGAGACATTCTAATAGAAGAGTGGAAAGACCGATTATATGAAAATTCAATCAAGGGTAAACGGTCTTCCCAATTAGTTGGGGTTCCTCTAATCATGCATCCAAGCATGGTTCCAAGAGTCCGATTGACTACTTCGGTTTCTCCATCCATTTGAGGATGCCAAGAAGTAGATAACAGAAGTTTGGTACCAAGTGTACCCCATAGACTCTTCCAAAAATGACTTAGAAACTTGGAATCCCGATCACTAACAATGGTTTGAGGGACTCCATGCAATTTAAGCACATTTATAACAAACAAAGATGCTACATGGGATGCATCATCACATTTATGGCATGGAATAAAATAAGACATATTAGAAAATCTATCCACTACCACAAATATACTATCATGTCCTCTTTTAGTCCTAGGCAGTCGCAAAACAAAATCCATAGAAATATCCATCCACGGACAATTAGGAGTAGGAAGAGGAGTATACTTACCTTGGGGCCTGGCCGTGGATTTGGCTTGCTTGCATTCTAGACATTGTCCACAAATCCTCTCCACATCATGTTTCATCTTGGGCCAAAAGAACTGCCCCTTAAGAATATCAAGTGTTTTTGGTACCCCAAAGTGTCCCTTCAAACCACCACTATGAGCCTCCTTGAAAAATAACTCTCTCCGTGAGCTCATGGGCACACATGCTCGACCATCTTTGAACAAAAACCCATCAACCAATTGGTACCTATCAACTCTCTTCCATTTAGTAAGATTATCAAAGGTATCTTTGAAGTCGGCATCCATAGAATAAAATCCCTTTAAGCTTTCAAACCCCATCATTCTAGAAACCAAGGTATTATTGACCAAAAGATTACTACTTGTTACTTAATTTGAAGAATCAAAGAAATGATTTGATAATTAAAAACTAGTTAACAAGTAATCAAAGATGTTAATTAATTGTTAAATAGTTAAAAACATAGAAGGAAAATGAGTTTAGAAGAAGAAGAAGTGAATTTGGACACTTTGAAAAATTTCAAGCCTCAAAAAAGTTCATCACTTGTAAGATGTTTGGATGATTTGATGATCAAACTTAGTTAACAAGTAATTAAAGATGTTAATTAATTGTTAATTAGTTGAGGAATTGAAGGGAAAAATGATTGGAAAAAAATCACGAAGTTTGGACACTTAGAAAAATTTCTAGGTCCAAAAAACTCCCCATACTTAGAATATTTTTGGACAGTCAAGGGAAAACCTGCAATTTTCAGCCTCTGAAAGTGAGCCCCATGCGCTGACTAGGCGTCTGGGCCTTGTTGGCTGGTCTCTGCTGCACTGGCTGCTGATGCAATGCCGTGTGGCTGTAACGACCTGTATTTTTTTGTATGTGGTAGTTCTATTCATGTTATACTTGACATATACTTATAGTGTAGGTGAGGGATCATGTTTCTTACATGATTAGTGTTGGTTTAAACTAGCTTGGAAGGTGATGTAATGCCTTGCACGTTTTAGCATATGTATTGCAAGTTAACTCCGATGGAAAGTATTTAAGTAATTATAGTAAGATGGTAATTGAGCTAGCAGCTGCATCACCTACTTGATCTATATTATAGTTAAAGGGCCCAAGTTTGATTGACCAGATTTAGGCTTATATTTAGGGGCTCATTTGAAGCCCAAACCTATTAAAGAAAATTGTGAATGAAAGAAGGCCCAGCAGCCAAATCTGCCAATTGACCCATTATGGATAAAGCCCAAGTGAAACTAGGTAAGTGCATGACCTCCTAAGATTTGTTTTACCATGTTATTGGGCCAAGTGTATACCACCTACTTGCATTAATCTGTCCCAAGTGGAATAAAAGAACAAAGGGAAAATGGACAGCCAAGGTCCAATAATATTAAGTCCAAAAAGGCCCAAGTTAAAAGGACAAGCAGGTGGGGCACCTACTTGACATTATATGGCCCAAAATTGGTCAAGAGTGTCGGCCATAACACCTCTTTTTTCAAAGGATAAGGATCAAGTCTTATTCTCCATTTTGAAATTGCAAAAGTTTCAGATTTCCTAAGTTCTTTCTTGGTCTCTCTTGGCTTCAATTAGCATCCCTAAGACACCTTAGAGTTCTTGAGTGCTGGCTAATTTTTCAAGTAAGAGTTTGAAGAAGAGTTTGAATTCTTGAAGTACAAGTGTAGAGGATAAATTTTCAGAATTAAGGTAAGACTTCAACCCATTTGTTTTCCTCTCTTTGATAATGTTTGGAGTGGAGAATTTTGTATATGTTTATCAAGAATTCATGGATTGTGATAAATCTTTGAGTCAATATTCTCCTATTATGCTGAAAGATTTGAGATTGATAGTGGCTGCCTTATGAATATTGTTGTTGAGGGCTGTTTGGGTAGCTTGGGAGATGATGTATGAAGTTGTATTAATGTGGAGAGGAAGGGTGTGGTGGTTCACCATTTATGTAAGGGTTGTTTGGGCAGTATAAAAAACCTAGGAAACGTTATTATATAAAATATAATAAACAAAAACGTTTATCAAGACCAAAGAAAAATATATCAAATTGTAATTGTTACAATTGTGGTAAACTAGGACATTTAGCTAAAGATTGCAAATTACCTAGAAATATAAAAAAGAAGCAAATTGCAGAATTTATAATAGATAATAATAAATATAAGCAAATTGACTACTTAGATTATGATTTAGATGATAATGATAGTATCTACGAATTTCTAGACACAGAATTTTTAAATATAGAAATAAATGATTATTCAGAAATAGAAACTGTTTATGAAACAGAATCAGATAAATCAGAAAATGAAAATGACTGAGGAAAATATAAAAATAATCTCAACTGAAGAATATAACGATGAAGAATCAATAGAACAGAAGATAATATTTGACAATAATGTTTTTCAGGAAATAAGAAATAAGGAATTAGACTTAAGTGTAGAAAAAGTACTAAAAATACCTTTATTAAATCAATTCTTTAAACGAAGTAAAGAAGAATACTACGTAGTAAGTCAAAAGGAACACATTATAGATTGTAAATATACTAAAGGAAAAGCCCAAATTCCCATACTTAATAAAAGAGTAATTAATCAAGAAATACAACAAATAAAATCTAAAGCCCCTATAAAATATGTACATTTAGGAGGAACAGAGATATTATTAAAAGCTTGTTTTCGAGAAGGAATAGATACACCAATAGAACTATATCTAGCAGATGATAGAATTATACATCCTATAGAAAAAAGTATAATAAGTGCAATAAAAGGAAACTTAATATATCAGAAATTTAAATTTATAATAAGTGCTAATTATTCAATAGCTTTAACAGATAAAAATATCGACAAATCATTAATGTTATATTGGAAATTATCAGGAATAGAGTTAGAACCTGGAAGTAAAATATTTACTGTAAGATGTAAAAATCTTTACATATTAACAACAAAACATAAAGTTATTGCTAAGAATAAAATAGATAGAATTAAAATAGACAATCCTTTTGATCAAATACTTACGATTATAGATAACAATGATTATAGTTATAACGCACTGAGTGTAAATGATGATTTACAAATAATACAAGAACGAGTTAATACCCCTAAACTATCAAAATCTACCTCATCACGAGCTAGTACTTCAAAAAGAAAATATGATTTCCCTGAAATACAATATACAGAAGAATTAATAAATTATTACTTTATAGCAGGAATAACTGATAACAAAAAATATAAAATCCTAATTAATACAGGAGAAGAAGAAAATTATATAAATAAAGATTTAATTCCAGAAAATGAACTTACGAAGACAGGACATATTTGCCCTGGATTACCTACTGAAATAATAATTTGTAACGAATCAATTGAAAAAGATATTATAATAGGAGGAATAAACTTTACTATAAAATTTAAAATCTATCAAAGTGAACATGATATAACCTTAGGATTAAAATGGTTAGAACAATTTATACCGTATACGATAGAAGATACTAAATTAATACTCACTTGTCAAAATAAGAAAATTATAATTCAGAGAATAAAATGAAAAGAGAATAAAATGAAAATATATATACTTGCGAAAATTATAGTAGAAGGATATTATAATAGATATTATACACCTATGATAGACACAGGAGCAGAAACAAATATATGCAAATATAATTGTTTACCAGTAGATAAATGGGAAAAATTACAAACACCTATGATAGTAACAGGATTTAATAATGAAAGTAGCATGATTCTTTACAAAGCTAAAAATGTTAAAATACAAATTTGGGATAAAATCTTAACAATAGAAACTATATATTGTTTTGATTGTAAAACAAAAGATATATTATTAGGAATGCCTTTCTTAGAAAAACTATACCCCCATATAATAACCAAAACGCATTGGTGGTTTACAACACAATGTGGTTATAAAATAGGAGCAAAAAGAGTTAACAATAAACTAAGAAAAGCCAAGGAATGGATAAAAGGAAATGAAAAAATAAACCAAGAAATGGAAAACATAAAAGATACTAATAATTTTGAAATTATTATATTCACAATAGATAAACTTACACTAATAACTGATCAATTAGAACCTTTATACAATGATAATCCTTTAAATGGATGGGATAAACATAAAACTACTGTAAAAATAGAATTAATAGATGAAAATAGCATAATATTGCAAAAACCGTTAAGATATAACTTTGATGATCTTAATGAATTCAAAATCCATATAGATGAATTATTAAAAAACAATTATATACAAGAAACAAATAGTAAACATTGTAGTCCTGCATTTATTGTTAATAACTATAATGAACAAAAACGTGGTAAAAGTAGACTAGTTATTGATTATAGAAATTTAAATGCTAAGACAAAAACATATAATTATCCTATACCAAATAAAATACTAAAAATAAGACAAATACAGGGTTATAACTATTTTAGTAAATTCGATTGTAAATCGGGTTTCTACCATCTAAAACTTGAAGATAAATCAAAACAGTTAACCGCTTTTACTGTACCCCAAGGATATTATGAATGGAATGTATTACCTTTTGGATATAAAAATGCACCAGGAAGATATCAATGTTTTATGGATAACTATTTTAATCAATTAGAAAATTGTATAGTATATATTGATGACATACTATTATATTCTAAAACACAAGAAGAACATATTAAATTATTAGAAAAATTTATTAATATAGTTAAGCAATCAGGTATTAGTTTGAATAAGAAAAAGGTAGAAATTATGAAATCACAAATAGAATTTCTTGGAATACAAATAGATAAAACAGGTATAAAAATGCAGACGCATTTAGTACAAAAAATCATAAATTTAGATGAAAACATAGATACAAAAAAGAAATTACAATCCTTTTTAGGATTAGTAAACCAAGTAAGAGAATATATACCTAAATTAGCAGAATATTTAAAACCTTTACATAAAAAACTTAAAAAGGATGTCGAATATCATTTCGATAAAAAAGATAATGAAAATATAAAAAAGATTAAACAACTATGTAAGAATCTACCAAAGCTTAATTTTCCAGATGAAAAAAGGAATTTTATATATATAGTTGAAACTGATTCAAGTGAACATAGTTATGGAGGATTACTAAAATATAAATACACTGATGAAAAGATTGAATATCATTGTAGATATCATTCAGGATCGTATACTGAACCCCAAACAAAATGGGAAATTAATAGAAAAGAGCTATTAGCACTATATAAATGTTTATTAGCTTTTGAACATTATATTGTGTATAACAAATTTATTGTTAGAGTAGATAATACGCAGGTAAAATGGTGGCTAACACGAAAGATAGATGATTCGGTAACAACTAAAGAAATACGTAGATTAGTATTGAATATATTAAACTTCACTTTTACAATTGAAGTAATTTCTACTAATAAGAATCTTATTGCAGACTATCTCAGCAGAAATAGATACAATGAAGCAGCTACTATCTATGATGACAAACCTTTGTCAAAAGGTAGACAAAATAGATAATGAAGTAAAAATGCTTAAAGAGAAAGTTAATAGTCAGCAGCATGACTCAAAACATGCGGAGCTACGTCTTAAAGAGAAAGTTAATAGTCAGCAGCATGACTCAAAACATGCGGAGCTACGTCTTCAGGCAGACGGTAAAAAGCCAGAGATAAAAGGTGACGATGAGAAACACCATAAAACTCAAAATATTAACAAATTATCTGTTGCAGGTACTAGCAAGGAAATTATGGAAATATCAAAACCTATAAACCTAAACAATTTATTTAAAAAACCATTTGTACCCAAAATCCAGATAATCGAAGCATCAGCCCCACAAATATCTACCTATGCAGCTAGTTTGAGCAAGGAAAAGAAAATTTACAACCATATTTCCCAGAACTATATAGAAAATATATACCAAATAGTAACCTTTTTAAACACAAAACCAAGATCAACCACTACAAAGGAAAAAACAGAAGATTATATAACCCAGAAACTCCAAGGTTACAATAAATTAATCGCACAGCCAAAAACTAACCCAAATTTAGTTAAAACTTGTTTTAATTATGGATTGTTGAGTACGGTCTATACATATACAGGTGAAGAAATTAGTGGAATTCCTGAAATCCACAGAGCTTTTCTCATTTACAAAAAGATAACCAAAGGAAATCTATTTTTTATAAAATGTTATACAGCACCAGCAGAGATACTTTTTAGCGAAATAAAACCAATGATCCAAGTTGTCAAAATTGGATTAACAAGAGATATGATTATACCGGAAGATATTGATCAACAACCAGAAATACCTAAAATTGAATTATCAAGTTTTTTCGCAAACAAAAGAATAATTGGATTATCAACGATTATTCAAGAGTTAGCAAATAATTATTTACAAGGTAATGCAATTTGGAGTTATTATTCGCGAGATCATCTAATGATATATGCGAATTCACGAGAGATAAGGCAAGCAGATATGGATGAAGTCCAGAAATGGATATTGTCGCTAATTAAACCAGAAGATATGCCTACAACTAGAGCAATTAAAAGAGGATTTATCTCTGAAGAATTGTTAACAAGATATTGCAAGCTTATTGGACATAAATATCCGGAGCATATATGTTCAAAATGCAATGAAGGAGATAAAACAATACCAGAGGTTTTATTCGAATAAAGCCAAAAGAGATGACAACAAAAGAAGATAGAAGTCAAAAGATATTTTGTAATTGTCGGCCAATATAGGCCATAATTGTAATTTTAGTCTTTGTCGGCCACTTGTAGGCCATTATAGATAGCTTTTACCTTTTTACTTTATAAAAGTTTGTCGGCCATCTATAAAAGAACGGCCATAATGTAAAGTAGTTTGTCATGTAGTGTCGGCAGAATTATAGCCTGCCAAGTGTGATAAATAGTGTCGGTCACTGTCCTGACCAATCATGTAAGTTTGTGCTATAAATAGAGGCTTCAGACCTCAGTAATAAACACAAGCTTTCCAAAAAATCTCTCTATAATCTCTCTACATTCCGCACCCCCCTCTCTTGAGGCAGAATTATAGCCTGCCAAGTGTGATAAATAGTGTCGGTCACTGTCCTGACCAATCATGTAAGTTTGTGCTATAAATAGAGGCTTCAGACCTCAGTAATAAACACAAGCTTTCCAAAAAATCTCTCTATAATCTCTCTACATTCCGCACCCCCCTCTCTTGGTATCAGAGCTAGAACACTAAAAAGCTATCAACAACAACTATGGAAAACAAAGCATCTACCAGTAATCTACAAGAACAGGTATACTCAAAATCATTTATGAGTAACTAAATTGTTTTATTCCTGATAGTTTTTTCCTGATTATAAGTATTTATTATGAATTGATAATACAATAATAGTCATCTCTAGAAAGTTTTTGCTATGGAATTATTCTGCGAAATAAGTAAGCCCAGACTATGCCATCCTAAGGTGGAAACCGGTAGGCAGGAAGGCCGTTTAGGGGAGTACACAGAGTTGAGGCGCTGTTAGGGTAACTGATTCAACGAAAATACCATAGTAATAATCTAGCTGAGATGAATATTATGCTGTTATCGTTCATGATGAATACGTATAAACTGTGAAAAAATTGGAAGGAATAAATCTGTTAAGTGAAAATAAATTGAATTAAACTGAATATGCCTACATACTTGCTAGATAATGATAATAATTATCTGATGTTATTGTTTTATATATTGAGAAATATTGATGTTGATACTCGTATGATAATTTATGATAAGTTGATTATGCATGAGATAATCGAAACTATGACTATAGGTTGGTCTGAGCTGATAGTTGATGATAATTTAGATATAGATGAGTTATTCGATGATTTAGAACTATATAGAGATCAATGATCAATTTTAGATATTTGAGGTTATGGAAAGAAACTAAAGAAAAGATAGATTTAGAAGAACAATTATTAATTGATAACGTAAATAAATATATATATCTCCGAGGAGAACAATATCTAGAATATATAGAAACAAATGCAAAAGAAATACAGAGTTTAAATATACTAAAAAAAGAATATTATGATAAAATATTCTCTTAATACTTAAAATGGATCAAAGGATAGAAAAACAACTTTTAATTGAAGAAATAAATAGATTACAATATATGCACGACTTTATGAAAGATCAATTAATAGTAAATATAGTTGCAGGAGTATGTCGTAAATCTATATTAATACAAAAGAAACAGATATTTGATTTAAAACTAAAAATAGACTGTTTAGAATATAGATTACAACATAACATAATTTATAAATAATAATGAATAAAGAAGAGTTTATAGTAGATGAAAAGACTTATGAGAATTACGAAGGATTAACTATAAAAATAGTTTTTTCAAATTTAGGTAGAAGGTATAAAAAAATAGGAGATAAATTATATCTAATGTTAGAAAAAGAATCTGCAAAACTAGAAGATAGCTTAACAGCTATGACACGAATAACAAAAGAAAATGACGATATAGATAAAACTAAGGAAATCGATAAAATACGAACAGAAGCAACTCAAGAAATTAAGAAAATTGAAGAAACTAAAAATAGTAAAATCGAAGAATTAGAAAAAGAATTAGCTTATTTAAAATTACTAGTCGAAGAAAAACAAAAGGAAAAATTAGCTAAAGAAATAAATGAAATGAAACAAATACTTATTGAAACTGAAAATTTTGACATAAATGAAATAAATGAGATAAATGAGAATGAATCTAATAAGTCAGAAAATTCTGAAATTAGTGACATAAGTGAAACATATACTGAAATACTAAAACAAACAGATAATTTAAAATTAGAAATTAACACAAACAATGTAAATAAACCAGGAACATCTAGAGTTAAAACTCCAGATCATAGCCCCAGAAGAAATCCTAAAATAACTACGCCAATTTATTATACAGAAAGTTATGAAAATTCTGATCGAAATAATGCCATATGGAATAGTAGATTAAATACGAGATGGAAACCTAAAAAAACAATAGAACAAACTAACTTTTTAGATTTAGATTGTGTAATAGATATTAATAAAACAATCCTCTTATGGATAGGTAATCTATCAAAACAACTAATAGATAATAAAATCACAATAAAAGAAACACCTGGATATATAGAAAGAACCTTAATAGGAACAACAAAATTATGGATAGAAAATTTACCAAATGAAAGTAAAGCAGCTTTAAGAAGCGATAAAAAACTAGATGGTTCATTAACAACTCTAATATAGAAATTCTAGAAAAATACGATTTAGCATTAAGAAATGAATTCGGAAGTATAACTTCTGATATAAAAGAACAAACTAAAATTAAAACAATAAATAGACAATTAATGGCAAAATTATCTATATATAATATGTGTTACATAGAAGAATATACTTGTGCTTTTAAGGAATATTATTACAAAGCTCAATATAATATAAATGAAGCAGAAGAAATAAAAAATCTATATTTTACAAAATTACCAGAACCTTTTAGTACAAATATAATAAAAGACTGGAATAATAGTGAAACTACAAATACTTTAGGAGCTAGAATAAACTTTTTACATCAATGGTTTATACAGCTATGTGAAACACAAAAAGAAAAATTAACAATGGAAAAAGTATTATTAAAAAATTTAGACTGTTGTACATATGTAACTGCACCACAATTTGGTTATAAAAATAACAAATATCGTAAAAATAAAAAATATCGAAAAAGAAGAACTAAATATAAGTATAAAAAACCTAGGAAACGTTATTATATAAAATATAATAAACAAAAATGTTTATCAAGACCAAAGAAAAATATATCAAATTGTAATTGTTACAATTGTGGTAAACTAGGACATTTAGCTAAAGATTGCAAATTACCTAGAAATATAAAAAAGAAGCAAATTGCAGAATTTATACTAGATAGTGATAAATATAAGCAAATAGATTATTTAGATTATGAGTTAGACGATAATGATAGTATCTATGAATTTTTAGATACAGAAATAAATGATAATTCAGAAATAGAAACTGTTTATGAAACAGATAATGAATCAAATAACGAATTATATGAAGAAAATGACTGAAGAAAACATTAAAATAATTTCAACTGAAGAATATAACGATGAAGAATCTGTAGAACAAAAGATAATATTTGACCAAGAAATGGAAAACATAAAAGATACTAATAATTTTGAAATTATTATATTCACAATAGATAAACTTACACTAATAACTGATCAATTAGAACCTTTATACAATGATAATCCTTTAAATGGATGGGAAATAAATGAAATGAAACAAATACTTATTGAAACTGAAAATTTTGAAATAAATGAAATAAATAGAGGCTTCAGACCTCAGTAATAAACACAAGCTTTCCATAAAATCTCTCTATAATCTCTCTACATTCCGCACCCCCCTCTCTTGAATTCGCATATATCATTAGATGATCTCGCGAATAATAACTCCAAATTGCATTACCTTGTAAATAATTATTTGCTAACTCTTGAATAATCGTTGATAATCCAATTATTCTTTTGTTTGCGAAAAAACTTGATAATTCAATTTTAGGTATTTCTGGTTGTTGATCAATATCTTCCGGTATAATCATATCTCTTGTTAATCCAATTTTGACCCAAGCAATGCCCAAAAGTCCCATGCCTTTCTTGGTCGGACCAACCCAACCGGCGATTTCCGACAAGTCTTTCTGAATTGGAAGAGCAAGAAGCGGAACTAGAAGAAAACTTTCTTTCTCTTTATGGATAACCAATTCATTTTCAAATATAGTTGGGAGACTTTACCCGAGCGGAACAAGCTTTTAATAATATCTCTGTTCCTCCTAAATGTACATATTTTATAGGGGCTTTAGATTTTATTTGTTGTATTTCTTGATTAATTACTCTTTTATTAAGTATGGGAATTTGGGCTTTTCCTTTAGTATATTTACAATCTATAATGTGTTCCTTTTGACTTACTACGTAGTATTCTTCTTTACTTCGTTTAAAGAATTGATTTAATAAAGGTATTTTTAGTACTTTTTCTACACTCAAGTCTAGTTCTTTGTTTCTTATCTCCTGAAAAACATTATTGTCAAATATTATCTTTTGTTCTACAGATTCTTCATCGTTATATTCTTCAGTTGAAATTATTTTAATGTTTTCTTCAGTCATTTTCTTCATATAATTCGTTATTTGATTCATTATCTGTTTCATAAACAGTTTCTATTTCTGAATTATCATTTATTTCTGTATCTAAAAATTCATAGATACTATCATTATCGTCTAACTCATAATCTAAATAATCTATTTGCTTATATTTATCACTATCTAGTATAAATTCTGCAATTTGCTTCTTTTTTATATTTCTAGGTAATTTGCAATCTTTAGCTAAATGTCCTAGTTTACCACAATTGTAACAATTACAATTTGATATATTTTTCTTTGGTCTTGATAAACGTTTTTGTTTATTATATTTTATATAATAACGTTTCCTAGGTTTTTTATACTTATATTTAGTTCTTCTTTTTCGATATTTTTTATTTTTACGATATTTGTTATTTTTATAACCAAATTGTGGTGCAGTTACATATGTACAACAGTCTAAATTTTTTAATAATACTTTTTCCATTGTTAATTTTTCTTTTTGTGTTTCACATAGCTGTATAAACCATTGATGTAAAAAGTTTATTCTAGCTCCTAAAGTATTTGTAGTTTCACTATTATTCCAGTCTTTTATTATATTTGTACTAAAAGGTTCTGGTAATTTTGTAAAATATAGATTTTTTATTTCTTCTGCTTCATTTATATTATATTGAGCTTTGTAATAATATTCCTTAAAAGCACAAGTATATTCTTCTATGTAACACATATTATATATAGATAATTTTGCCATTAATTGTCTATTTATTGTTTTAATTTTAGTTTGTTCTTTTATATCAGAAGTTATACTTCCGAATTCATTTCTTAATGCTAAATCGTATTTTTCTAGAATTTCTATATTAGATGTTGTTAATGAACCATCTAGTTTTTTATCGCTTCTTAAAGCTGCTTTACTTTCATTTGGTAAATTTTCTATCCATAATTTTGTTGTTCCTATTAAGGTTCTTTCTATATATCCAGGTGTTTCTTTTATTGTGATTTTATTATCTATTAGTTGTTTTGATAGATTACCTATCCATAAGAGGATTGTTTTATTAATATCTATTACACAATCTAAATCTAAAAAGTTAGTTTGTTCTATTGTTTTTTTAGGTTTCCATCTCGTATTTAATCTACTATTCCATATGGCATTATTTCGATCAGAATTTTCATAACTTTCTGTATAATAAATTGGCGTAGTTATTTTAGGATTTCTTCTGGGGCTATGATCTGGAGTTTTAACTCTAGATGTTCCTGGTTTATTTACATTGTTTGTGTTAATTTCTAATTTTAAATTATCTGTTTGTTTTAGTATTTCAGTATATGTTTCACTTATGTCACTAATTTCAGAATTTTCTGACTTATTAGATTCATTCTCATTTATCTCATTTATTTCATTTATGTCAAAATTTTCAGTTTCAATAAGTATTTGTTTCATTTCATTTATTTCTTTAGCTAATTTTTCCTTTTGTTTTTCTTCGACTAGTAATTTTAAATAAGCTAATTCTTTTTCTAATTCTTCGATTTTACTATTTTTAGTTTCTTCAATTTTCTTAATTTCTTGAGTTGCTTCTGTTCGTATTTTATCGATTTCCTTAGTTTTATCTATATCGTCATTTTCTTTTGTTATTCGTGTCATAGCTGTTAAGCTATCTTCTAGTTTTGCAGATTCTTTTTCTAACATTAGATATAATTTATCTCCTATTTTTTTATACCTTCTACCTAAATTTGAAAAAACTATTTTTATAGTTAATCCTTCGTAATTCTCATAAGTCTTTTCATCTACTATAAACTCTTCTTTATTCATTATTATTTATAAATTATGTTATGTTGTAATCTATATTCTAAACAGTCTATTTTTAGTTTTAAATCAAATATCTGTTTCTTTTGTATTAATATAGATTTACGACATACTCCTGCAACTATATTTACTATTAATTGATCTTTCATAAAGTCGTGCATATATTGTAATCTATTTATTTCTTCAATTAAAAGTTGTTTTTCTATCCTTTGATCCATTTTAAGTATTAAGAGAATATTTTATCATAATATTCTTTTTTTAGTATATTTAAACTCTGTATTTCTTTTGAATTTGTTTCTATATATTCTAGATATTGTTCTCCTCGGAGATATATATATTTATTTACGTTATCAATTAATAATTGTTCTTCTAAATCTATCTTTTCTTTAGTTTCTTTCCATAACCTCAAATATCTAAAATTGATCATTGATCTCTATATAGTTCTAAATCATCGAATAACTCATCTATATCTAAATTATCATCAACTATCAGCTCAGACCAACCTATAGTCATAGTTTCGATTATCTCATGCATAATCAACTTATCATAAATTATCATACGAGTATCAACATCAATATTTCTCAATATATAAAACAATAACATCAGATAATTATTATCATTATCTAGCAAGTATGTAGGCATATTCAGTTTAATTCAATTTATTTTCACTTAACAGATTTATTCCTTCCAATTTTTTCACAGTTTATACGTATTCATCATGAACGATAACAGCATAATATTCATCTCTAGAAAGTTTTTGCTATGGAATTATTCTGCGAAATAAGTAAGCCCAGACTATGCCATCCTAAGGTGGAAACCGGTAGGCAGGAAGGCCGTTTAGGGGAGTACACAGAGTTGAGGCGCTGTTAGGGTAACTGATTCAACGAAAATACCATAGTAATAATCTAGCTGACCAAGAGAGGGGGGTGCGGAATGTAGAGAGATTATAGAGAGATTTTATGGAAAGCTTGTTTTCGAGAAGGAATAGATACACCAATAGAACTATATCTAGCAGATGATAGAATTATACATCCTATAGAAAAAAGCATAATAAGTGCAATAAAAGGAAACTTAATATATCAGAAATTTAAATTTATAATAAGTGCTAATTATTCAATATCTTTAACAGATAAAAATATCGACAAATCATTAATGTTATATTGGAAATTATCAGGAATAGAGTTAGAACCTGGAAGTAAAATATTTACTGTAAGATGTAAAAATCTTTACATATTAACAACAAAACATAAAGTTATTGCTAAGAATAAAATAGATAGAATTAAAATAGACAATCCTTTTGATCAAATACTTACGATTATAGATAACAATGATTATAGTTATAACGCACTGAGTGTAAATGATGATTTACAAATAATACAAGAACGAGTTAATACCCCTAAACTATCAAAATCTACCTCATCACGAGCTAGTACTTCAAAAAGAAAATATGATTTCCCTGAAATACAATATACAGAAGAATTAATAAATTATTACTTTATAGCAGGAATAACTGATAACAAAAAATATAAAATCCTAATTAATACAGGAGAAGAAGAAAATTATATAAATAAAGATTTAATTCCAGAAAATGAACTTACGAAGACAGGACATATTTGCCCTGGATTACCTACTGAAATAATAATTTGTAACGAATCAATTGAAAAAGATATTATAATAGGAGGAATAAACTTTACTATAAAATTTAAAATCTATCAAAGTGAACATGATATAACCTTAGGATTAAAATGGTTAGAACAATTTATACCGTATAAGATAGAAGATACTAAATTAATACTCACTTGTCAAAATAAGAAAATTATAATTCAGAGAATAAAATGAAAAGAGAATAAAATGAAAATATATATACTTGCGAAAATTATAGTAGAAGGATATTATAATAGATATTATACACCTATGATAGACACAGGAGCAGAAACAAATATATGCAAATATAATTGTTTACCAGTAGATAAATGGGAAAAATTACAAACACCTATGATAGTAACAGGATTTAATAATGAAAGTAGCATGATTCTTTACAAAGCTAAAAATGTTAAAATACAAATTTGGGATAAAATCTTAACAATAGAAACTATATATTGTTTTGATTGTAAAACAAAAGATATATTATTAGGAATGCCTTTCTTAGAAAAACTATACCCCCATATAATAACCAAAACGCATTGGTGGTTTACAACACAATGTGGTTATAAAATAGGAGCAAAAAGAGTTAACAATAAACTAAGAAAAGCCAAGGAATGGATAAAAGGAAATGAAAAAATAAACCAAGAAATGGAAAACATAAAAGATACTAATAATTTTGAAATTATTATATTCACAATAGATAAACTTACACTAATAACTGATCAATTAGAACCTTTATACAATGATAATCCTTTAAATGGATGGGATAAACATAAAACTACTGTAAAAATAGAATTAATAGATGAAAATAGCATAATATTGCAAAAACCGTTAAGATATAACTTTGATGATCTTAATGAATTCAAAATCCATATAGATGAATTATTAAAAAACAATTATATACAAGAAACAAATAGTAAACATTGTAGTCCTGCATTTATTGTTAATAACTATAATGAACAAAAACGTGGTAAAAGTAGACTAGTTATTGATTATAGAAATTTAAATGCTAAGACAAAAACATATAATTATCCTATACCAAATAAAATACTAAAAATAAGACAAATACAGGGTTATAACTATTTTAGTAAATTCGATTGTAAATCGGGTTTCTACCATCTAAAACTTGAAGATAAATCAAAACAGTTAACCGCTTTTACTGTACCCCAAGGATATTATGAATGGAATGTATTACCTTTTGGATATAAAAATGCACCAGGAAGATATCAATGTTTTATGGATAACTATTTTAATCAATTAGAAAATTGTATAGTATATATTGATGACATACTATTATATTCTAAAACACAAGAAGAACATATTAAATTATTAGAAAAATTTATTAATATAGTTAAGCAATCAGGTATTAGTTTGAATAAGAAAAAGGTAGAAATTATGAAATCACAAATAGAATTTCTTGGAATACGAATAGATAAAACAGGTATAAAAATGCAGACGCATTTAGTACAAAAAATCATAAATTTAGATGAAAACATAGATACAAAAAAGAAATTACAATCCTTTTTAGGATTAGTAAACCAAGTAAGAGAATATATACCTAAATTAGCAGAATATTTAAAACCTTTACATAAAAAACTTAAAAAGGATGTCGAATATCATTTCGATAAAAAAGATAATGAAAATATAAAAAAGATTAAACAACTATGTAAGAATCTACCAAAGCTTAATTTTCCAGATGAAAAAAGGAATTTTATATATATAGTTGAAACTGATTCAAGTGAACATAGTTATGGAGGATTACTAAAATATAAATACACTGATGAAAAGATTGAATATCATTGTAGATATCATTCAGGATCGTATACTGAACCCCAAACAAAATGGGAAATTAATAGAAAAGAGCTATTAGCACTATATAAATGTTTATTAGCTTTTGAACATTATATTGTGTATAACAAATTTATTGTTAGAGTAGATAATACGCAGGTAAAATGGTGGCTAACACGAAAGATAGATGATTCGGTAACAACTAAAGAAATGCGTAGATTAGTATTGAATATATTAAACTTCACTTTTACAATTGAAGTAATTTCTACTAATAAGAATCTTATTGCAGACTATCTCAGCAGAAATAGATACAATGAAGCAGCTACTATCTATGATGACAAACCTTTGTCAAAAGGTAGACAAAATAGATAATGAAGTAAAAATGCTTAAAGAGAAAGTTAATAGTCAGCAGCATGACTCAAAACATGCGGAGCTACGTCTTAAAGAGAAAGTTAATAGTCAGCAGCATGACTCAAAACATGCGGAGCTACGTCTTCAGGCAGACGGTAAAAAGCCAGAGATAAAAGGTGACGATGAGAAACACCATAAAACTCAAAATATTAACAAATTATCTGTTGCAGGTACTAGCAAGGAAATTATGGAAATATCAAAACCTATAAACCTAAACAATTTATTTAAAAAACCATTTGTACCCAAAATCCAGATAATCGAAGCATCAGCCCCACAAATATCTACCTATGCAGCTAGTTTGAGCAAGGAAAAGAAAATTTACAACCATATTTCCCAGAACTATATAGAAAATATATACCAAATAGTAACCTTTTTAAACACAAAACCAAGATCAACCACTACAAAGGAAAAAACAGAAGATTATATAACCCAGAAACTCCAAGGTTACAATAAATTAATCGCACAGCCAAAAACTAACCCAAATTTAGTTAAAACTTGTTTTAATTATGGATTGTTGAGTACGGTCTATACATATACAGGTGAAGAAATTAGTGGAATTCCTGAAATCCACAGAGCTTTTCTCATTTACAAAAAGATAACCAAAGGAAATCTATTTTTTATAAAATGTTATACAGCACCAGCAGAGATACTTTTTAGCGAAATAAAACCAATGATCCAAGTTGTCAAAATTGGATTAACAAGAGATATGATTATACCGGAAGATATTGATCAACAACCAGAAATACCTAAAATTGAATTATCAAGTTTTTTCGCAAACAAAAGAATAATTGGATTATCAACGATTATTCAAGAGTTAGCAAATAATTATTTACAAGGTAATGCAATTTGGAGTTATTATTCGCGAGATCATCTAATGATATATGCGAATTCACGAGAGATAAGGCAAGCAGATATGGATGAAGTCCAGAAATGGATATTGTCGCTAATTAAACCAGAAGATATGCCTACAACTAGAGCAATTAAAAGAGGATTTATCTCTGAAGAATTGTTAACAAGATATTGCAAGCTTATTGGACATAAATATCCGGAGCATATATGTTCAAAATGCAATGAAGGAGATAAAACAATACCAGAGGTTTTATTCGAATAAAGCCAAAAGAGATGACAACAAAAGAAGATAGAAGTCAAAAGATATTTTGTAATTGTCGGCCAATATAGGCCATAATTGTAATTTTAGTCTTTGTCGGCCACTTGTAGGCCATTATAGATAGCTTTTACCTTTTTACTTTATAAAAGTTTGTCGGCCATCTATAAAAGAACGGCCATAATGTAAAGTAGTTTGTCATGTAGTGTCGGCAGAATTATAGCCTGCCAAGTGTGATAAATAGTGTCGGTCACTGTCCTGACCAATCATGTAAGTTTGTGCTATAAATAGAGGCTTCAGACCTCAGTAATAAACACAAGCTTTCCATAAAATCTCTCTATAATCTCTCTACATTCCGCACCCCCCTCTCTTGAATTCGCATATATCATTAGATGATCTCGCGAATAATAACTCCAAATTGCATTACCTTGTAAATAATTATTTGCTAACTCTTGAATAATCGTTGATAATCCAATTATTCTTTTGTTTGCGAAAAAACTTGATAATTCAATTTTAGGTATTTCTGGTTGTTGATCAATATCTTCCGGTATAATCATATCTCTTGTTAATCCAATTTTGACCCAAGCAATGCCCAAAAGTCCCATGCCTTTCTTGGTCGGACCAACCCAACCGGCGATTTCCGACAAGTCTTTCTGAATTGGAAGAGCAAGAAGCGGAACTAGAAGAAAACTTTCTTTCTCTTTATGGATAACCAATTCATTTTCAAATATAGTTGGGAACCCAACCGGCGATTTCCGACAAGTCTTTCTGAATTGGAAGAGCAAGAAGCGGAACTAGAAGAAAACTTTCTTTCTCTTTATGGATAACCAATTCATTTTCAAATATAGTTGGGAGACTTTACCCAAGAAATGGGTCAAAAAAATGGAAAGATCGGAACATGGGTAATCAAGAAAGGCATGGGACTTTTGGGCATTGCTTGGGTCAAAATTGGATTAACAAGAGATATGATTATACCGGAAGATATTGATCAACAACCAGAAATACCTAAAATTGAATTATCAAGTTTTTTCGCAAACAAAAGAATAATTGGATTATCAACGATTATTCAAGAGTTAGCAAATAATTATTTACAAGGTAATGCAATTTGGAGTTATTATTCGCGAGATCATCTAATGATATATGCGAATTCAAGAGAGGGGGGTGCGGAATGTAGAGAGATTATAGAGAGATTTTATGGAAAGCTTGTGTTTATTACTGAGGTCTGAAGCCTCTATTTATTTCATTTATTTCATTTATTTCAAAATTTTCAGTTTCAATAAGTATTTGTTTCATTTCATTTATTTCCCATCCATTTAAAGGATTATCATTGTATAAAGGTTCTAATTGATCAGTTATTAGTGTAAGTTTATCTATTGTGAATATAATAATTTCAAATTATTAGTATCTTTTATGTTTTCCATTTCTTGGTCAAATATTATCTTTTGTTCTACAGATTCTTCATCGTTATATTCTTCAGTTGAAATTATTTTAATGTTTTCTTCAGTCATTTTCTTCATATAATTCGTTATTTGATTCATTATCTGTTTCATAAACAGTTTCTATTTCTGAATTATCATTTATTTCTGTATCTAAAAATTCATAGATACTATCATTATCGTCTAACTCATAATCTAAATAATCTATTTGCTTATATTTATCACTATCTAGTATAAATTCTGCAATTTGCTTCTTTTTTATATTTCTAGGTAATTTGCAATCTTTAGCTAAATGTCCTAGTTTACCACAATTGTAACAATTACAATTTGATATATTTTTCTTTGGTCTTGATAAACGTTTTTGTTTATTATATTTTATATAATAACGTTTCCTAGGTTTTTTATACTTATATTTAGTTCTTCTTTTTCGATATTTTTTATTTTTACGATATTTGTTATTTTTATAACCAAATTGTGGTGCAGTTACATATGTACAACAGTCTAAATTTTTTAATAATACTTTTTCCATTGTTAATTTTTCTTTTTGTGTTTCACATAGCTGTATAAACCATTGATGTAAAAAGTTTATTCTAGCTCCTAAAGTATTTGTAGTTTCACTATTATTCCAGTCTTTTATTATATTTGTACTAAAAGGTTCTGGTAATTTTGTAAAATATAGATTTTTTATTTCTTCTGCTTCATTTATATTATATTGAGCTTTGTAATAATATTCCTTAAAAGCACAAGTATATTCTTCTATGTAACACATATTATATATAGATAATTTTGCCATTAATTGTCTATTTATTGTTTTAATTTTAGTTTGTTCTTTTATATCAGAAGTTATACTTCCGAATTCATTTCTTAATGCTAAATCGTATTTTTCTAGAATTTCTATATTAGATGTTGTTAATGAACCATCTAGTTTTTTATCGCTTCTTAAAGCTGCTTTACTTTCATTTGGTAAATTTTCTATCCATAATTTTGTTGTTCCTATTAAGGTTCTTTCTATATATCCAGGTGTTTCTTTTATTGTGATTTTATTATCTATTAGTTGTTTTGATAGATTACCTATCCATAAGAGGATTGTTTTATTAATATCTATTACACAATCTAAATCTAAAAAGTTAGTTTGTTCTATTGTTTTTTTAGGTTTCCATCTCGTATTTAATCTACTATTCCATATGGCATTATTTCGATCAGAATTTTCATAACTTTCTGTATAATAAATTGGCGTAGTTATTTTAGGATTTCTTCTGGGGCTATGATCTGGAGTTTTAACTCTAGATGTTCCTGGTTTATTTACATTGTTTGTGTTAATTTCTAATTTTAAATTATCTGTTTGTTTTAGTATTTCAGTATATGTTTCACTTATGTCACTAATTTCAGAATTTTCTGACTTATTAGATTCATTCTCATTTATCTCATTTATTTCATTTATGTCAAAATTTTCAGTTTCAATAAGTATTTGTTTCATTTCATTTATTTCTTTAGCTAATTTTTCCTTTTGTTTTTCTTCGACTAGTAATTTTAAATAAGCTAATTCTTTTTCTAATTCTTCGATTTTACTATTTTTAGTTTCTTCAATTTTCTTAATTTCTTGAGTTGCTTCTGTTCGTATTTTATCGATTTCTTTAGCTTTATCTATATCGTCATTTTCTTTTGTTATTCGTATCATAGCTGTTAAGCTATCTTCTAGTTTTGCAGATTCTTTTTCTAACATTAGATATAATTTATCTCCTATTTTTTTATACCTTCTACCTAAATTTGAAAAAACTATTTTTATAGTTAATCCTTCGTAATTCTCATAAGTCTTTTCATCTACTATAAACTCTTCTTTATTCATTATTATTTATAAATTATGTTATGTTGTAATCTATATTCTAAACAGTCTATTTTTAGTTTTAAATCAAATATCTGTTTCTTTTGTATTAATATAGATTTACGACATACTCCTGCAACTATATTTACTATTAGTTGTTCTTTCATAAAATCGTGCCTATATTGTAATCTATTTATTTCTTCAATTATAAGTTGTTTTTCTATCCTTTGATTCATTATAATTTTTTAAGAAAATATTTGGTCATAATATTCCTTTTTTAATATATTTAATCTCTGAATTTCTTTTGCATTTGTTTCTATATATTCTAGATATTGTTCTCCTCGAAGATATATATATTTATTTACGTTTTCAATTAATAATTGTTCTTCTAAATCTATCTTTTCTTTAGTTTCTTTCCATAACCTCAAATATCTAAAATTGATCATTGATCTCTATATAGTTCTAAATCATCGAATAACTCATCTATATCTAAATTATCATCAACTATCAGCTCAGACCAACCTATAGTCATAGTTTCGATTATCTCATGCATAATCAACTTATCATAAATTATCATACGAGTATCAACATCAATATTTCTCAATATATAAAACAATAACATCAGATAATTATTATCATTATCTAGCAAGTATGTAGGCATATTCAGTTTAATTCAATTTATTTTCACTTAACAGATTTATTCCTTCCAATTTTTTCACAGTTTATACGTATTCATCATGAACGATAACAGCATAATATTCATCTCAGCTAGATTATTACTATGGTATTTTCGTTGAATCAGTTACCCTAACAGCGCCTCAACTCTGTGTACTCCCCTAAACGGCCTTCCTGCCTACCGGTTTCCACCTTAGGATGGCATAGTCTGGGCTTACTTATTTCGCAGAATAATTCCATAGCAAAAACTTTCTAGAGATGACTATTATTGTATTATCAATTCATAATAAATACTTATAATCAGGAAAAAACTATCAGGAATAAAACAATTTAGTTACTCATAAATGATTTTGAGTATACCTGTTCTTGTAGATTACTGGTAGATGCTTTGTTTTCCATAGTTGTTGTTGATAGCTTTTTAGTGTTCTAGCTCTGATACCAAGAGAGGGGGGTGCGGAATGTAGAGAGATTATAGAGAGATTTTATGGAAAGCTTGTGTTTATTACTGAGGTCTGAAGCCTCTATTTATAGCACAAACTTACATGATTGGTCAGGACAGTGACCGACACTATTTATCACACTTGGCAGGCTATAATTCTGCCGACACTACATGACAAACTACTTTACATTATGGCCGTTCTTTTATAGATGGCCGACAAACTTTTATAAAGTAAAAAGGTAAAAGCTATCTATAATGGCCTACAAGTGGCCGACAAAGACTAAAATTACAATTATGGCCTATATTGGCCGACAATTACAAAATATCTTTTGACTTCTATCTTCTTTTGTTGTCATCTCTTTTGGCTTTATTCGAATAAAACCTCTGGTATTGTTTTATCTCCTTCATTGCATTTTGAACATATATGCTCCGGATATTTATGTCCAATAAGCTTGCAATATCTTGTTAACAATTCTTCAGAGATAAATCCTCTTTTAATTGCTCTAGTTGTAGGCATATCTTCTGGTTTAATTAGCGACAATATCCATTTCTGGACTTCATCCATATCTGCTTGCCTTATCTCTCGTGAATTCGCATATATCATTAGATGATCTCGCGAATAATAACTCCAAATTGCATTACCTTGTAAATAATTATTTGCTAACTCTTGAATAATCGTTGATAATCCAATTATTCTTTTGTTTGCGAAAAAACTTGATAATTCAATTTTAGGTATTTCTGGTTGTTGATCAATATCTTCCGGTATAATCATATCTCTTGTTAATCCAATTTTGACAACTTGGATCATTGGTTTTATTTCGCTAAAAAGTATCTCTGCTGGTGCTGTATAACATTTTATAAAAAATAGATTTCCTTTGGTTATCTTTTTGTAAATGAGAAAAGCTCTGTGGATTTCAGGAATTCCACTAATTTCTTCACCTGTATATGTATAGACCGTACTCAACAATCCATAATTAAAACAAGTTTTAACTAAATTTGGGTTAGTTTTTGGCTGTGCGATTAATTTATTGTAACCTTGGAGTTTCTGGGTTATATAATCTTCTGTTTTTTCCTTTGTAGTGGTTGATCTTGGTTTTGTGTTTAAAAAGGTTACTATTTGGTATATATTTTCTATATAGTTCTGGGAAATATGGTTGTAAATTTTCTTTTCCTTGCTCAAACTAGCTGCATAGGTAGATATTTGTGGGGCTGATGCTTCGATTATCTGGATTTTGGGTACAAATGGTTTTTTAAATAAATTGTTTAGGTTTATAGGTTTTGATATTTCCATAATTTCCTTGCTAGTACCTGCAACAGATAATTTGTTAATATTTTGAGTTTTATGGTGTTTCTCATCGTCACCTTTTATCTCTGGCTTTTTACCGTCTGCCTGAAGACGTAGCTCCGCATGTTTTGAGTCATGCTGCTGACTATTAACTTTCTCTTTAAGACGTAGCTCCGCATGTTTTGAGTCATGCTGCTGACTATTAACTTTCTCTTTAAGCATTTTTACTTCATTATCTATTTTGTCTACCTTTTGACAAAGGTTTGTCATCATAGATAGTAGCTGCTTCATTGTATCTATTTCTGCTGAGATAGTCTGCAATAAGATTCTTATTAGTAGAAATTACTTCAATTGTAAAAGTGAAGTTTAATATATTCAATACTAATCTACGCATTTCTTTAGTTGTTACCGAATCATCTATCTTTCGTGTTAGCCACCATTTTACCTGCGTATTATCTACTCTAACAATAAATTTGTTATACACAATATAATGTTCAAAAGCTAATAAACATTTATATAGTGCTAATAGCTCTTTTCTATTAATTTCCCATTTTGTTTGGGGTTCAGTATACGATCCTGAATGATATCTACAATGATATTCAATCTTTTCATCAGTGTATTTATATTTTAGTAATCCTCCATAACTATGTTCACTTGAATCAGTTTCAACTATATATATAAAATTCCTTTTTTCATCTGGAAAATTAAGCTTTGGTAGATTCTTACATAGTTGTTTAATCTTTTTTATATTTTCATTATCTTTTTTATCGAAATGATATTCGACATCCTTTTTAAGTTTTTTATGTAAAGGTTTTAAATATTCTGCTAATTTAGGTATATATTCTCTTACTTGGTTTACTAATCCTAAAAAGGATTGTAATTTCTTTTTTGTATCTATGTTTTCATCTAAATTTATGATTTTTTGTACTAAATGCGTCTGCATTTTTATACCTGTTTTATCTATTTGTATTCCAAGAAATTCTATTTGTGATTTCATAATTTCTACCTTTTTCTTATTCAAACTAATACCTGATTGCTTAACTATATTAATAAATTTTTCTAATAATTTAATATGTTCTTCTTGTGTTTTAGAATATAATAGTATGTCATCAATATATACTATACAATTTTCTAATTGATTAAAATAGTTATCCATAAAACATTGATATCTTCCTGGTTCATTTTTATATCCAAAAGGTAATACATTCCATTCATAATATCCTTGGGGTACAGTAAAAGCGGTTAACTGTTTTGATTTATCTTCAAGTTTTAGATGGTAGAAACCCGATTTACAATCGAATTTACTAAAATAGTTATAACCCTGTATTTGTCTTATTTTTAGTATTTTATTTGGTATAGGATAATTATATGTTTTTGTCTTAGCATTTAAATTTCTATAATCAATAACTAGTCTACTTTTACCACGTTTTTGTTCATTATAGTTATTAACAATAAATGCAGGACTACAATGTTTACTATTTGTTTCTTGTATATAATTGTTTTTTAATAATTCATCTATATGGATTTTGAATTCATTAAGATCATCAAAGTTATATCTTAACGGTTTTTGCAATATTATGCTATTTTCATCTATTAATTCTATTTTTACAGTAGTTTTATGTTTATCCCATCCATTTAAAGGATTATCATTGTATAAAGGTTCTAATTGATCAGTTATTAGTGTAAGTTTATCTATTGTGAATATAATAATTTCAAAATTATTAGTATCTTTTATGTTTTCCATTTCTTGGTTTATTTTTTCATTTCCTTTTATCCATTCCTTGGCTTTTCTTAGTTTATTGTTAACTCTTTTTGCTCCTATTTTATAACCACATTGTGTTGTAAACCACCAATGCGTTTTGGTTATTATATGGGGGTATAGTTTTTCTAAGAAAGGCATTCCTAATAATATATCTTTTGTTTTACAATCAAAACAATATATAGTTTCTATTGTTAAGATTTTATCCCAAATTTGTATTTTAACATTTTTAGCTTTGTAAAGAATCATGCTACTTTCATTATTAAATCCTGTTACTATCATAGGTGTTTGTAATTTTTCCCATTTATCTACTGGTAAACAATTATATTTGCATATATTTGTTTCTGCTCCTGTGTCTATCATAGGTGTATAATATCTATTATAATATCCTTCTACTATAATTTTCGCAAGTATATATATTTTCATTTTATTCTCTTTTCATTTTATTCTCTGAATTATAATTTTCTTATTTTGACAAGTGAGTATTAATTTAGTATCTTCTATCTTATACGGTATAAATTGTTCTAACCATTTTAATCCTAAGGTTATATCATGTTCACTTTGATAGATTTTAAATTTTATAGTAAAGTTTATTCCTCCTATTATAATATCTTTTTCAATTGATTCGTTACAAATTATTATTTCAGTAGGTAATCCAGGGCAAATATGTCCTGTCTTCGTAAGTTCATTTTCTGGAATTAAATCTTTATTTATATAATTTTCTTCTTCTCCTGTATTAATTAGGATTTTATATTTTTTGTTATCAGTTATTCCTGCTATAAAGTAATAATTTATTAATTCTTCTGTATATTGTATTTCAGGGAAATCATATTTTCTTTTTGAAGTACTAGCTCGTGATGAGGTAGATTTTGATAGTTTAGGGGTATTAACTCGTTCTTGTATTATTTGTAAATCATCATTTACACTCAGTGCGTTATAACTATAATCATTGTTATCTATAATCGTAAGTATTTGATCAAAAGGATTGTCTATTTTAATTCTATCTATTTTATTCTTAGCAATAACTTTATGTTTTGTTGTTAATATGTAAAGATTTTTACATCTTACAGTAAATATTTTACTTCCAGGTTCTAACTCTATTCCTGATAATTTCCAATATAACATTAATGATTTGTCGATATTTTTATCTGTTAAAGCTATTGAATAATTAGCACTTATTATAAATTTAAATTTCTGATATATTAAGTTTCCTTTTATTGCACTTATTATGCTTTTTTCTATAGGATGTATAATTCTATCATCTGCTAGATATAGTTCTATTGGTGTATCTATTCCTTCTCGAAAACAAGCTTTTAATAATATCTCTGTTCCTCCTAAATGTACATATTTTATAGGGGCTTTAGATTTTATTTGTTGTATTTCTTGATTAATTACTCTTTTATTAAGTATGGGAATTTGGGCTTTTCCTTTAGTATATTTACAATCTATAATGTGTTCCTTTTGACTTACTACGTAGTATTCAATGAGCAAGCCCATCACGGTACATTTTACTCCGAGGGAAACGCATGCACTGATGCAACACCGTGGCTTTTGCATCGGTCGGTTCAAATGCATGGCTGAGCCATCACAAAGGTTTTCACCTATGCTCTGATACCAACTTCGCCATCATCAGGCCCCTCAGCTATATCACCGATGAGCAAGCCCATCACCTGGATATATAGAAAGAACCTTAATAGGAACAACAAAATTATGGATAGAAAATTTACCAAATGAAAGTAAAGCAGCTTTAAGAAGCGATAAAAAACTAGATGGTTCATTAACAACATCTAATATAGAAATTCTAGAAAAATACGATTTAGCATTAAGAAATGAATTCGGAAGTATAACTTCTGATATAAAAGAACAAACTAAAATTAAAACAATAAATAGACAATTAATGGCAAAATTATCTATATATAATATGTGTTACATAGAAGAATATACTTGTGCTTTTAGAGAATATTATTACAAAGCTCAATATAATATAAATGAAGCAGAAGAAATAAAAAATCTATATTTTACAAAATTACCAGAACCTTTTAGTACAAATATAATAAAAGACTGGAATAATAGTGAAACTACAAATACTTTAGGAGCTAGAATAAACTTTTTACATCAATGGTTTATACAGCTATGTGAAACACAAAAAGAAAAATTAACAATGGAAAAAGTATTATTAAAAAATTTAGACTGTTGTACATATGTAACTGCACCACAATTTGGTTATAAAAATAACAAATATCGTAAAAATAAAAAATATCGAAAAAGAAGAACTAAATATAAGTATAAAAAACCTAGGAAACGTTATTATATAAAATATAATAAACAAAAACGTTTATCAAGACCAAAGAAAAATATATCAAATTGTAATTGTTACAATTGTGGTAAGCTAGGACATTTAGCTAAAGATTGCAAATTACCTAGAAATATAAAAAAGAAGCAAATTGCAGAATTTATAATAGATAATAATAAATATAAGCAAATTGACTACTTAGATTATGATTTAGATGATAATGATAGTATCTACGAATTTCTAGACACAGAATTTTTAAATATAGAAATAAATGATTATTCAGAAATAGAAACTGTTTATGAAACAGAATCAGATAAATCAGAAAATGAAAATGACTGAGGAAAATATAAAAATAATCTCAACTGAAGAATATAACGATGAAGAATCAATAGAACAAAAGATAATATTTGACAATAATGTTTTTCAGGAGATAAGAAACAAAGAACTAGACTTGAGTGTAGAAAAAGTACTAAAAATACCTTTATTAAATCAATTCTTTAAACGAAGTAAAGAAGAATACTACGTAGTAAGTCAAAAGGAACACATTATAGATTGTAAATATACTAAAGGAAAAGCCCAAATTCCCATACTTAATAAAAGAGTAATTAATCAAGAAATACAACAAATAAAATCTAAAGCCCCTATAAAATATGTACATTTAGGAGGAACAGAGATATTATTAAAAGCTTGTTTTCGAGAAGGAATAGATACACCAATAGAACTATATCTAGCAGATGATAGAATTATACATCCTATAGAAAAAAGCATAATAAGTGCAATAAAAGGAAACTTAATATATCAGAAATTTAAATTTATAATAAGTGCTAATTATTCAATAGCTTTAACAGATAAAAATATCGACAAATCATTAATGTTATATTGGAAATTATCAGGAATAGAGTTAGAACCTGGAAGTAAAATATTTACTGTAAGATGTAAAAATCTTTACATATTAACAACAAAACATAAAGTTATTGCTAAGAATAAAATAGATAGAATTAAAATAGACAATCCTTTTGATCAAATACTTACGATTATAGATAACAATGATTATAGTTATAACGCACTGAGTGTAAATGATGATTTACAAATAATACAAGAACGAGTTAATACCCCTAAACTATCAAAATCTACCTCATCACGAGCTAGTACTTCAAAAAGAAAATATGATTTCCCTGAAATACAATATACAGAAGAATTAATAAATTATTACTTTATAGCAGGAATAACTGATAACAAAAAATATAAAATCCTAATTAATACAGGAGAAGAAGAAAATTATATAAATAAAGATTTAATTCCAGAAAATGAACTTACGAAGACAGGACATATTTGCCCTGGATTACCTACTGAAATAATAATTTGTAACGAATCAATTGAAAAAGATATTATAATAGGAGGAATAAACTTTACTATAAAATTTAAAATCTATCAAAGTGAACATGATATAACCTTAGGATTAAAATGGTTAGAACAATTTATACCGTATAAGATAGAAGATACTAAATTAATACTCACTTGTCAAAATAAGAAAATTATAATTCAGAGAATAAAATGAAAAGAGAATAAAATGAAAATATATATACTTGCGAAAATTATAGTAGAAGGATATTATAATAGATATTATACACCTATGATAGACACAGGAGCAGAAACAAATATATGCAAATATAATTGTTTACCAGTAGATAAATGGGAAAAATTACAAACACCTATGATAGTAACAGGATTTAATAATGAAAGTAGCATGATTCTTTACAAAGCTAAAAATGTTAAAATACAAATTTGGGATAAAATCTTAACAATAGAAACTATATATTGTTTTGATTGTAAAACAAAAGATATATTATTAGGAATGCCTTTCTTAGAAAAACTATACCCCCATATAATAACCAAAACGCATTGGTGGTTTACAACACAATGTGGTTATAAAATAGGAGCAAAAAGAGTTAACAATAAACTAAGAAAAGCCAAGGAATGGATAAAAGGAAATGAAAAAATAAACCAAGAAATGGAAAACATAAAAGATACTAATAATTTTGAAATTATTATATTCACAATAGATAAACTTACACTAATAACTGATCAATTAGAACCTTTATACAATGATAATCCTTTAAATGGATGGGATAAACATAAAACTACTGTAAAAATAGAATTAATAGATGAAAATAGCATAATATTGCAAAAACCGTTAAGATATAACTTTGATGATCTTAATGAATTCAAAATCCATATAGATGAATTATTAAAAAACAATTATATACAAGAAACAAATAGTAAACATTGTAGTCCTGCATTTATTGTTAATAACTATAATGAACAAAAACGTGGTAAAAGTAGACTAGTTATTGATTATAGAAATTTAAATGCTAAGACAAAAACATATAATTATCCTATACCAAATAAAATACTAAAAATAAGACAAATACAGGGTTATAACTATTTTAGTAAATTCGATTGTAAATCGGGTTTCTACCATCTAAAACTTGAAGATAAATCAAAACAGTTAACCGCTTTTACTGTACCCCAAGGATATTATGAATGGAATGTATTACCTTTTGGATATAAAAATGAACCAGGAAGATATCAATGTTTTATGGATAACTATTTTAATCAATTAGAAAATTGTATAGTATATATTGATGACATACTATTATATTCTAAAACACAAGAAGAACATATTAAATTATTAGAAAAATTTATTAATATAGTTAAGCAATCAGGTATTAGTTTGAATAAGAAAAAGGTAGAAATTATGAAATCACAAATAGAATTTCTTGGAATACAAATAGATAAAACAGGTATAAAAATGCAGACGCATTTAGTACAAAAAATCATAAATTTAGATGAAAACATAGATACAAAAAAGAAATTACAATCCTTTTTAGGATTAGTAAACCAAGTAAGAGAATATATACCTAAATTAGCAGAATATTTAAAACCTTTACATAAAAAACTTAAAAAGGATGTCGAATATCATTTCGATAAAAAAGATAATGAAAATATAAAAAAGATTAAACAACTATGTAAGAATCTACCAAAGCTTAATTTTCCAGATGAAAAAAGGAATTTTATATATATAGTTGAAACTGATTCAAGTGAACATAGTTATGGAGGATTACTAAAATATAAATACACTGATGAAAAGATTGAATATCATTGTAGATATCATTCAGGATCGTATACTGAACCCCAAACAAAATGGGAAATTAATAGAAAAGAGCTATTAGCACTATATAAATGTTTATTAGCTTTTGAACATTATATTGTGTATAACAAATTTATTGTTAGAGTAGATAATACGCAGGTAAAATGGTGGCTAACACGAAAGATAGATGATTCGGTAACAACTAAAGAAATACGTAGATTAGTATTGAATATATTAAACTTCACTTTTACAATTGAAGTAATTTCTACTAATAAGAATCTTATTGCAGACTATCTCAGCAGAAATAGATACAATAAAGCAGCTACTATCTATGATGACAAACCTTTGTCAAAAGGTAGACAAAATAGATAATGAAGTAAAAATGCTTAAAGAGAAAGTTAATAGTCAGCAGCATGACTCAAAACATGCGGAGCTACGTCTTCAGGCAGACGGTAAAAAGCCAGAGATAAAAGGTGACGATGAGAAACACCATAAAACTCAAAATATTAACAAATTATCTGTTGCAGGTACTAGCAAGGAAATTATGGAAATATCAAAACCTATAAACCTAAACAATTTATTTAAAAAACCATTTGTACCCAAAATCCAGATAATCGAAGCATCAGCCCCACAAATATCTACCTATGCAGCTAGTTTGAGCAAGGAAAAGAAAATTTACAACCATATTTCCCAGAACTATATAGAAAATATATACCAAATAGTAACCTTTTTAAACACAAAACCAAGATCAACCACTACAAAGGAAAAAACAGAAGATTATATAACCCAGAAACTCCAAGGTTACAATAAATTAATCGCACAGCCAAAAACTAACCCAAATTTAGTTAAAACTTGTTTTAATTATGGATTGTTGAGTACGGTCTATACATATACAGGTGAAGAAATTAGTGGAATTCCTGAAATCCACAGAGCTTTTCTCATTTACAAAAAGATAACCAAAGGAAATCTATTTTTTATAAAATGTTATACAGCACCAGCAGAGATACTTTTTAGCGAAATAAAACCAATGATCCAAGTTGTCAAAATTGGATTAACAAGAGATATGATTATACCGGAAGATATTGATCAACAACCAGAAATACCTAAAATTGAATTATCAAGTTTTTTCGCAAACAAAAGAATAATTGGATTATCAACGATTATTCAAGAGTTAGCAAATAATTATTTACAAGGTAATGCAATTTGGAGTTATTATTCGCGAGATCATCTAATGATATATGCGAATTCACGAGAGATAAGGCAAGCAGATATGGATGAAGTCCAGAAATGGATATTGTCGCTAATTAAACCAGAAGATATGCCTACAACTAGAGCAATTAAAAGAGGATTTATCTCTGAAGAATTGTTAACAAGATATTGCAAGCTTATTGGACATAAATATCCGGAGCATATATGTTCAAAATGCAATGAAGGAGATAAAACAATACCAGAGGTTTTATTCGAATAAAGCCAAAAGAGATGACAACAAAAGAAGATAGAAGTCAAAAGATATTTTGTAATTGTCGGCCAATATAGGCCATAATTGTAATTTTAGTCTTTGTCGGCCACTTGTAGGCCATTATAGATAGCTTTTGGAGTTATTATTCGCGAGATCATCTAATGATATATGCGAATTCACGAGAGATAAGGCAAGCAGATATGGATGAAGTCCAGAAATGGATATTGTCGCTAATTAAACCAGAAGATATGCCTACAACTAGAGCAATTAAAAGAGGATTTATCTCTGAAGAATTGTTAACAAGATATTGCAAGCTTATTGGACATAAATATCCGGAGCATATATGTTCAAAATGCAATGAAGGAGATAAAACAATACCAGAGGTTTTATTCGAATAAAGCCAAAAGAGATGACAACAAAAGAAGATAGAAGTCAAAAGATATTTTGTAATTGTCGGCCAATATAGGCCATAATTGTAATTTTAGTCTTTGTCGGCCACTTGTAGGCCATTATAGATAGCTTTTACCTTTTTACTTTATAAAAGTTTGTCGGCCATCTATAAAAGAACGGCCATAATGTAAAGTAGTTTGTCATGTAGTGTCGGCAGAATTATAGCCTGCCAAGTGTGATAAATAGTGTCGGTCACTGTCCTGACCAATCATGTAAGTTTGTGCTATAAATAGAGGCTTCAGACCTCAGTAATAAACACAAGCTTTCCATAAAATCTCTCTATAATCTCTCTACATTCCGCACCCCCCTCTCTTGGTATCAGAGCTAGAACACTAAAAAGCTATCAACAACAACTATGGAAAACAAAGCATCTACCAGTAATCTACAAGAACAGGTATACTCAAAATCATTTATGAGTAACTAAATTGTTTTATTCCTGATAGTTTTTTCCTGATTATAAGTATTTATTATGAATTGATAATACAATAATAGTCATCTCTAGAAAGTTTTTGCTATGGAATTATTCTGCGAAATAAGTAAGCCCAGACTATGCCATCCTAAGGTGGAAACCGGTAGGCAGGAAGGCCGTTTAGGGGAGTACACAGAGTTGAGGCGCTGTTAGGGTAACTGATTCAACGAAAATACCATAGTAATAATCTAGCTGAGATGAATATTATGCTGTTATCGTTCATGATGAATACGTATAAACTGTGAAAAAATTGGAAGGAATAAATCTGTTAAGTGAAAATAAATTGAATTAAACTGAATATGCCTACATACTTGCTAGATAATGATAATAATTATCTGATGTTATTGTTTTATATATTGAGAAATATTGATGTTGATACTCGTATGATAATTTATGATAAGTTGATTATGCATGAGATAATCGAAACTATGACTATAGGTTGGTCTGAGCTGATAGTTGATGATAATTTAGATATAGATGAGTTATTCGATGATTTAGAACTATATAGAGATCAATGATCAATTTTAGATATTTGAGGTTATGGAAAGAAACTAAAGAAAAGATAGATTTAGAAGAACAATTATTAATTGATAACGTAAATAAATATATATATCTCCGAGGAGAACAATATCTAGAATATATAGAAACAAATTCAAAAGAAATACAGAGTTTAAATATACTAAAAAAAGAATATTATGATAAAATATTCTCTTAATACTTAAAATGGATCAAAGGATAGAAAAACAACTTTTAATTGAAGAAATAAATAGATTACAATATATGCACGACTTTATGAAAGATCAATTAATAGTAAATATAGTTGCAGGAGTATGTCGTAAATCTATATTAATACAAAAGAAACAGATATTTGATTTAAAACTAAAAATAGACTGTTTAGAATATAGATTACAACATAACATAATTTATAAATAATAATGAATAAAGAAGAGTTTATAGTAGATGAAAAGACTTATGAGAATTACGAAGGATTAACTATAAAAATAGTTTTTTCAAATTTAGGTAGAAGGTATAAAAAAATAGGAGATAAATTATATCTAATGTTAGAAAAAGAATCTGCAAAACTAGAAGATAGCTTAACAGCTATGACACGAATAACAAAAGAAAATGACGATATAGATAAAACTAAGGAAATCGATAAAATACGAACAGAAGCAACTCAAGAAATTAAGAAAATTGAAGAAACTAAAAATAGTAAAATCGAAGAATTAGAAAAAGAATTAGCTTATTTAAAATTACTAGTCGAAGAAAAACAAAAGGAAAAATTAGCTAAAGAAATAAATGAAATGAAACAAATACTTATTGAAACTGAAAATTTTGACATAAATGAAATAAATGAGATAAATGAGAATGAATCTAATAAGTCAGAAAATTCTGAAATTAGTGACATAAGTGAAACATATACTGAAATACTAAAACAAACAGATAATTTAAAATTAGAAATCAACACAAACAATGTAAATAAACCAGGAACATCTAGAGTTAAAACTCCAGATCATAGCCCCAGAAGAAATCCTAAAATAACTACGCCAATTTATTATACAGAAAGTTATGAAAATTCTGATCGAAATAATGCAATATGGAATAGTAGATTAAATACTAGATGGAAACCTAAAAAAAACAATCGAACAAACTAACTTTTTAGATTTAGATTGTGTAATAGATATTAATAAAACAATCCTCTTATGGATAGGAATGAAATGAAACAAATACTTATTGAAACTGAAAATTTTGACATAAATGAAACATTATTATTTATAAATTATGTTATGTTGTAATCTATATTCTAAACAGTCTATTTTTAGTTTTAAATCAAATATCTGTTTCTTTTGTATTAATATAGATTTACGACATACTCCTGCAACTATATTTACTATTAATTGATCTTTCATAAAGTCGTGCATATATTGTAATCTATTTATTTCTTCAATTAAAAGTTGTTTTTCTATCCTTTGATCCATTTTAAGTATTAAGAGAATATTTTATCATAATATTCTTTTTTTAGTATATTTAAACTCTGTATTTCTTTTGCATTTGTTTCTATATATTCTAGATATTGTTCTCCTCGGAGATATATATATTTATTTACGTTATCAATTAATAATTGTTCTTCTAAATCTATCTTTTCTTTAGTTTCTTTCCATAACCTCAAATATCTAAAATTGATCATTGATCTCTATATAGTTCTAAATCATCGAATAACTCATCTATATCTAAATTATCATCAACTATCAGCTCAGACCAACCTATAGTCATAGTTTCGATTATCTCATGCATAATCAACTTATCATAAATTATCATACGAGTATCAACATCAATATTTCTCAATATATAAAACAATAACATCAGATAATTATTATCATTATCTAGCAAGTATGTAGGCATATTCAGTTTAATTCAATTTATTTTCACTTAACAGATTTATTCCTTCCAATTTTTTCACAGTTTATACGTATTCATCATGAACGATAACAGCATAATATTCATCTCAGCTAGATTATTACTATGGTATTTTCGTTGAATCAGTTACCCTAACAGCGCCTCAACTCTGTGTACTCCCCTAAACGGCCTTCCTGCCTACCGGTTTCCACCTTAGGATGGCATAGTCTGGGCTTACTTATTTCGCAGAATAATTCCATAGCAAAAACTTTCTAGAGATGACTATTATTGTATTATCAATTCATAATAAATACTTATAATTAGGAAAAAACTATCAGGAATAAAACAATTTAGTTACTCATAAATGATTTTGAGTATACCTGTTCTTGTAGATTACTGGTAGATGCTTTGTTTTCCATAGTTGTTGTTGATAGCTTTTTAGTGTTCTAGCTCTGATACCAAGAGAGGGGGGTGCGGAATGTAGAGAGATTATAGAGAGATTTTATGGAAAGCTTGTGTTTATTACTGAGGTCTGAAGCCTCTATTTATAGCACAAACTTACATGATTGGTCAGGACAGTGACCGACACTATTTATCACACTTGGCAGGCTATAATTCTGCCGACACTACATGACAAACTACTTTACATTATGGCCGTTCTTTTATAGATGGCCGACAAACTTTTATAAAGTAAAAAGGTAAAAGCTATCTATAATGGCCTACAAGTGGCCGACAAAGACTAAAATTACAATTATGGCCTATATTGGCCGACAATTACAAAATATCTTTTGACTTCTATCTTCTTTTGTTGTCATCTCTTTTGGCTTTATTCGAATAAAACCTCTGGTATTGTTTTATCTCCTTCATTGCATTTTGAACATATATGCTCCGGATATTTATGTCCAATAAGCTTGCAATATCTTGTTAACAATTCTTCAGAGATAAATCCTCTTTTAATTGCTCTAGTTGTAGGCATATCTTCTGGTTTAATTAGCGACAATATCCATTTCTGGACTTCATCCATATCTGCTTGCCTTATCTCTCGTGAATTCGCATATATCATTAGATGATCTCGCGAATAATAACTCCAAATTGCATTACCTTGTAAATAATTATTTGCTAACTCTTGAATAATCGTTGATAATCCAATTATTCTTTTGTTTGCGAAAAAACTTGATAATTCAATTTTAGGTATTTCTGGTTGTTGATCAATATCTTCCGGTATAATCATATCTCTTGTTAATCCAATTTTGACAACTTGGATCATTGGTTTTATTTCGCTAAAAAGTATCTCTGCTGGTGCTGTATAACATTTTATAAAAAATAGATTTCCTTTGGTTATCTTTTTGTAAATGAGAAAAGCTCTGTGGATTTCAGGAATTCCACTAATTTCTTCACCTGTATATGTATAGACCGTACTCAACAATCCATAATTAAAACAAGTTTTAACTAAATTTGGGTTAGTTTTTGGCTGTGCGATTAATTTATTGTAACCTTGGAGTTTCTGGGTTATATAATCTTCTGTTTTTTCCTTTGTAGTGGTTGATCTTGGTTTTGTGTTTAAAAAGGTTACTATTTGGTATATATTTTCTATATAGTTCTGGGAAATATGGTTGTAAATTTTCTTTTCCTTGCTCAAACTAGCTGCATAGGTAGATATTTGTGGGGCTGATGCTTCGATTATCTGGATTTTGGGTACAAATGGTTTTTTAAATAAATTGTTTAGGTTTATAGGTTTTGATATTTCCATAATTTCCTTGCTAGTACCTGCAACAGATAATTTGTTAATATTTTGAGTTTTATGGTGTTTCTCATCGTCACCTTTTATCTCTGGCTTTTTACCGTCTGCCTGAAGACGTAGCTCCGCATGTTTTGAGTCATGCTGCTGACTATTAACTTTCTCTTTAAGCATTTTTACTTCATTATCTATTTTGTCTACCTTTTGACAAAGGTTTGTCATCATAGATAGTAGCTGCTTTATTGTATCTATTTCTGCTGAGATAGTCTGCAATAAGATTCTTATTAGTAGAAATTACTTCAATTGTAAAAGTGAAGTTTAATATATTCAATACTAATCTACGTATTTCTTTAGTTGTTACCGAATCATCTATCTTTCGTGTTAGCCACCATTTTACCTGCGTATTATCTACTCTAACAATAAATTTGTTATACACAATATAATGTTCAAAAGCTAATAAACATTTATATAGTGCTAATAGCTCTTTTCTATTAATTTCCCATTTTGTTTGGGGTTCAGTATACGATCCTGAATGATATCTACAATGATATTCAATCTTTTCATCAGTGTATTTATATTTTAGTAATCCTCCATAACTATGTTCACTTGAATCAGTTTCAACTATATATATAAAATTCCTTTTTTCATCTGGAAAATTAAGCTTTGGTAGATTCTTACATAGTTGTTTAATCTTTTTTATATTTTCATTATCTTTTTTATCGAAATGATATTCGACATCCTTTTTAAGTTTTTTATGTAAAGGTTTTAAATATTCTGCTAATTTAGGTATATATTCTCTTACTTGGTTTACTAATCCTAAAAAGGATTGTAATTTCTTTTTTGTATCTATGTTTTCATCTAAATTTATGATTTTTTGTACTAAATGCGTCTGCATTTTTATACCTGTTTTATCTATTCGTATTCCAAGAAATTCTATTTGTGATTTCATAATTTCTACCTTTTTCTTATTCAAACTAATACCTGATTGCTTAACTATATTAATAAATTTTTCTAATAATTTAATATGTTCTTCTTGTGTTTTAGAATATAATAGTATGTCATCAATATATACTATACAATTTTCTAATTGATTAAAATAGTTATCCATAAAACATTGATATCTTCCTGGTTCATTTTTATATCCAAAAGGTAATACATTCCATTCATAATATCCTTGGGGTACAGTAAAAGCGGTTAACTGTTTTGATTTATCTTCAAGTTTTAGATGGTAGAAACCCGATTTACAATCGAATTTACTAAAATAGTTATAACCCTGTATTTGTCTTATTTTTAGTATTTTATTTGGTATAGGATAATTATATGTTTTTGTCTTAGCATTTAAATTTCTATAATCAATAACTAGTCTACTTTTACCACGTTTTTGTTCATTATAGTTATTAACAATAAATGCAGGACTACAATGTTTACTATTTGTTTCTTGTATATAATTGTTTTTTAATAATTCATCTATATGGATTTTGAATTCATTAAGATCATCAAAGTTATATCTTAACGGTTTTTGCAATATTATGCTATTTTCATCTATTAATTCTATTTTTACAGTAGTTTTATGTTTATCCCATCCATTTAAAGGATTATCATTGTATAAAGGTTCTAATTGATCAGTTATTAGTGTAAGTTTATCTATTGTGAATATAATAATTTCAAAATTATTAGTATCTTTTATGTTTTCCATTTCTTGGTTTATTTTTTCATTTCCTTTTATCCATTCCTTGGCTTTTCTTAGTTTATTGTTAACTCTTTTTGCTCCTATTTTATAACCACATTGTGTTGTAAACCACCAATGCGTTTTGGTTATTATATGGGGGTATAGTTTTTCTAAGAAAGGCATTCCTAATAATATATCTTTTGTTTTACAATCAAAACAATATATAGTTTCTATTGTTAAGATTTTATCCCAAATTTGTATTTTAACATTTTTAGCTTTGTAAAGAATCATGCTACTTTCATTATTAAATCCTGTTACTATCATAGGTGTTTGTAATTTTTCCCATTTATCTACTGGTAAACAATTATATTTGCATATATTTGTTTCTGCTCCTGTGTCTATCATAGGTGTATAATATCTATTATAATATCCTTCTACTATAATTTTCGCAAGTATATATATTTTCATTTTATTCTCTTTTCATTTTATTCTCTGAATTATAATTTTCTTATTTTGACAAGTGAGTATTAATTTAGTATCTTCTATCGTATACGGTATAAATTGTTCTAACCATTTTAATCCTAAGGTTATATCATGTTCACTTTGATAGATTTTAAATTTTATAGTAAAGTTTATTCCTCCTATTATAATATCTTTTTCAATTGATTCGTTACAAATTATTATTTCAGTAGGTAATCCAGGGCAAATATGTCCTGTCTTCGTAAGTTCATTTTCTGGAATTAAATCTTTATTTATATAATTTTCTTCTTCTCCTGTATTAATTAGGATTTTATATTTTTTGTTATCAGTTATTCCTGCTATAAAGTAATAATTTATTAATTCTTCTGTATATTGTATTTCAGGGAAATCATATTTTCTTTTTGAAGTACTAGCTCGTGATGAGGTAGATTTTGATAGTTTAGGGGTATTAACTCGTTCTTGTATTATTTGTAAATCATCATTTACACTCAGTGCGTTATAACTATAATCATTGTTATCTATAATCGTAAGTATTTGATCAAAAGGATTGTCTATTTTAATTCTATCTATTTTATTCTTAGCAATAACTTTATGTTTTGTTGTTAATATGTAAAGATTTTTACATCTTACAGTAAATATTTTACTTCCAGGTTCTAACTCTATTCCTGATAATTTCCAATATAACATTAATGATTTGTCGATATTTTTATCTGTTAAAGCTATTGAATAATTAGCACTTATTATAAATTTAAATTTCTGATATATTAAGTTTCCTTTTATTGCACTTATTATACTTTTTTCTATAGGATGTATAATTCTATCATCTGCTAGATATAGTTCTATTGGTGTATCTATTCCTTCTCGAAAACAAGCTTTTAATAATATCTCTGTTCCTCCTAAATGTACATATTTTATAGGGGCTTTAGATTTTATTTGTTGTATTTCTTGATTAATTACTCTTTTATTAAGTATGGGAATTTGGGCTTTTCCTTTAGTATATTTACAATCTATAATGTGTTCCTTTTGACTTACTACGTAGTATTCTTCTTTACTTCGTTTAAAGAATTGATTTAATAAAGGTATTTTTAGTACTTTTTCTACACTCAAGTCTAGTTCTTTGTTTCTTATCTCCTGAAAAACATTATTGTCAAATATTATCTTTTGTTCTACAGATTCTTCATCGTTATATTCTTCAGTTGAAATTATTTTAATGTTTTCTTCAGTCATTTTCTTCATATAATTCGTTATTTGATTCATTATCTGTTTCATAAACAGTTTCTATTTCTGAATTATCATTTATTTCTGTATCTAAAAATTCATAGATACTATCATTATCGTCTAACTCATAATCTAAATAATCTATTTGCTTATATTTATCACTATCTAGTATAAATTCTGCAATTTGCTTCTTTTTTATATTTCTAGGTAATTTGCAATCTTTAGCTAAATGTCCTAGTTTACCACAATTGTAACAATTACAATTTGATATATTTTTCTTTGGTCTTGATAAACGTTTTTGTTTATTATATTTTATATAATAACGTTTCCTAGGTTTTTTATACTTATATTTAGTTCTTCTTTTTCGATATTTTTTATTTTTACGATATTTGTTATTTTTATAACCAAATTGTGGTGCAGTTACATATGTACAACAGTCTAAATTTTTTAATAATACTTTTTCCATTGTTAATTTTTCTTTTTGTGTTTCACATAGCTGTATAAACCATTGATGTAAAAAGTTTATTCTAGCTCCTAAAGTATTTGTAGTTTCACTATTATTCCAGTCTTTTATTATATTTGTACTAAAAGGTTCTGGTAATTTTGTAAAATATAGATTTTTTATTTCTTCTGCTTCATTTATATTATATTGAGCTTTGTAATAATATTCCTTAAAAGCACAAGTATATTCTTCTATGTAACACATATTATATATAGATAATTTTGCCATTAATTGTCTATTTATTGTTTTAATTTTAGTTTGTTCTTTTATATCAGAAGTTATACTTCCGAATTCATTTCTTAATGCTAAATCGTATTTTTCTAGAATTTCTATATTAGATGTTGTTAATGAACCATCTAGTTTTTTATCGCTTCTTAAAGCTGCTTTACTTTCATTTGGTAAATTTTCTATCCATAATTTTGTTGTTCCTATTAAGGTTCTTTCTATATATCCAGGTGTTTCTTTTATTGTGATTTTATTATCTATTAGTTGTTTTGATAGATTACCTATCCATAAGAGGATTGTTTTATTAATATCTATTACACAATCTAAATCTAAAAAGTTAGTTTGTTCTATTGTTTTTTTAGGTTTCCATCTCGTATTTAATCTACTATTCCATATTGCATTATTTCGATCAGAATTTTCATAACTTTCTGTATAATAAATTGGCGTAGTTATTTTAGGATTTCTTCTGGGGCTATGATCTGGAGTTTTAACTCTAGATGTTCCTGGTTTATTTACATTGTTTGTGTTAATTTCTAATTTTAAATTATTTGTTTGTTTTAGAATTTCAGTATATGTTTCACTAATGTCACTAGTTTCAGAATTTTCAGATTTATTAGATTCATCCTCATTTATTTCATTTATTTCAAAATTTTCAGTTTCAATAAGTATTTGTTTCATTTCATTTATTTCTTTAGCTAATTTTTCCTTTTGTTTTTCTTCGACTAGTAATTTTAAATAAGCTAATTCTTTTTCTAATTCTTCGATTTTACTATTTTTAGTTTCTTCAATTTTCTTAATTTCTTGAGTTGCTTCTGTTCGTATTTTATCGATTTCTTTAGCTTTATCTATATCGTCATTTTCTTTTGTTATTCGTGTCATAGCTGTTAAGCTATCTTCTAGTTTTGCAGATTAATATCAATTAATCTGCAATTAATATCAATGAAGTGATTCCCATAAGTTCTATTTCTAGAAAAGGAAGCATATTGGCAGCGTACTATCTCCAAATAGCTAACAATATTTCTTTCCCCATTCTAAGCACATGGAACTACTTCATTATATGTTCACTACTCTATACTTGTGTAATTTCCCCTTGTGCTGTTATAGAAATGATATTTGCAAAAGAAAGTTTGACAATCCTTCTCCTAAGCCAATTGAAGTCAATTGTGCCATTAAGGTCTTAAAGTAAGGTGTTGATGTTTCATAGCTCCTTATGTCATTGTTACTGCCTCAAAGTATTATTTTCATGTATTCCACTACTGTTCCATATTTTCATATCTCCAAGATGATTATGACCACAAAATCAACATCTCAAAAGTGTTAACATTATCCAAAATAACATCTCAAAAGAGTTATGAACTGATTAACAATAATCTCAAAGATTAAAGAATCTAAGTGAAGAAATCTATTTAATTAAGGGTGGCAGCTCAGGGCGAAAGCCTAGCATGGGCCGATCCCTATTGGTATAGAAGGGTGGCAGCTCAGGGGCAAAAGCCTAGCATGGGCCGATCCCAAGTTGTTGTATTATGAGGACCATGTATCCCAGGGGTTAATACGCTAGCATGGTCATCCTCTATCTCCACTGATAGCTTCTCTTGTACCATGCCCATACCAAATATTAAACATACAAATAGGTAAAGAAAGAATCTAGCTTACTTGATTCCCACAAGAGTAAGCAAAGGTGGTTACTTCTCCTCATAATCTAATGCAACTCAATATGTTGCTACTTGATCATTTGTGCCTTGTATTATATATACTTTTTGCCTTACATATTCAGTACATTTTTCGTACTGACGTCCCGTATTAGGGACGCTGCATTTCATGCTGCAGGCTCAGGTACTCCAGCTAGTAGACCTCCTCAGTAGGAGCACTCAAAATTCTGCTACTTTTGGTGAGCTCCAAGTTGATTCGGAGCTTTATTAAGTCCTTGGTAAATTCGTTTGGATTGTATCGTAGTTAAGGGTAAGGCGGGGTCTGTCCCGACCTACTCTAGTCTTCTATCTTTTAGAGGCTTTGTAGACGTATGTACATGGTTCAGTTGTGTCTTAAGGAGTTGTGGCCTAAAAGGCCAAGTCTTGTATATAACTTTTGGATCTACTTACGTTGGTTTGTATCGCTGCATCCAAAGTTAACTTGTCTCAATTGTTATAGTATATGCTTAGTAAGAACAGGTTGCAGGTTGGTTCTCTCGGGCCTTTAGGGCATCGGGTGCCTGTCCGTCTTAATGGGTTTGGAGGCGTGACAAAAGTGGTATCAGAGCAGGTCATCCTAGGGAGTCTACAAAGCCGTGTCTGTGTAGAGTCTTGCTTATGGATGTGTTGTGCACCACATTTATAAACAAGAGGCTACGGGACATATAGGAGTTGTCTCATTTCTTTCATTTCTTAGATCGTGCGATAGAACCTGTGTTGTAGGTGAATCATATCTAATTCCTCAATTGTTTTATTATAGCAAAGATGCCGATTACGAGAAGGAGTAAAAGTACTGGTAAACGAGTAGAAATGGCTGCCCAAGAAGGGACCAGCCAACCACCACCAAGTCAAGCTGTTCAAAGTGGGGCTCAAGATGAGTCTCTATCGCAGACTTCCTCGACGCCTCCATCTCCTGAAGAACTAAGGAGGGAAGATGAACCTCAGGAACCCCCTATTAATGCTACCGAGCAAGATTTGAGGAATGCAGTCCAATTATTGACTCGTATAGTTGCTGGTCATGGCCAAAGGCAAGAAGGTCCAGTTGCAGGTACTAGTGGTGTAGTTAGATCAGCTGGAACACGGATACGTGATTTTCTTAACTTGGACCCTCCATCATTTACCGGGTCAGATCCTAATGAAGATCCCCAAGACTTTATAGATCAAATCCAACGCACTTTGGATATTATGCATGTAAGTGGTAAAGAAGCACTTGAGCTAGCTGCATANGGGGGAACATGAAGAAGAACATTGCAGAATTCGTGGCTCAGTGTCCAAACTGTCAACAGGTAAAAGTAGAACACCAAAAGCCCGGAGGTTACATGCAGCGTATAGAACTTCCAATTTGGAAATGGGACATGATCAACATGGATTTTGTTACTGGTTTGCCTCGCTCATTCCGGAAGTTTGACTCCATATGGGTAATAGTTGATAGACTTACCAAAGCAGCACACTTCTTGCCGGTGAAGACTACTTATACAGCTGAAGAGTATGCGAGGTTGTACATTAAAGAGATAGTTCGACTACATGGAGTGCCAATCTCTATAATATCGGATAGAGGAGCTCAATTTACAGCAAAATTTTGGAAGTCATTTCAAAAGAGTTTGGGAACACAAGTGAATTTAAGTACAGCCTTTCATCCTCAAACGGATGGTCAGGCAGAACGTACGATTCAGACACTTGAGGATATGCTGCGAGCTTGTATATTAGATTTCAAGGGTAGCTGGGATGATCACCTACCACTTATTGAATTTGCTTATAACAATAGCTATCATTCGAGCATTAAAATGGCACCTTATGAAGCTTTATATGGTCGAAAGTGTAGATCACCAATTGGCTGGTTCGAAACGGGTGAAACTGCCTTATTTGGGCCAGATCTTGTTCATCAAGCTATCGAAAAAGTCAAAGTGATACAGCAGCGGCTAGAAACAGCTCAAAGTCGACATAAATCATATGCAGATATTAGAAGGAGAGGACTAGAATTTTCTATAGGGGATTGGGTGTTCTTGAAGGTGTCTCCGATGAAAGGGGTAATGAGGTTTGGTAAAAAGGGAAAGCTGAGTCCACGCTATATAGGGCCATATAAGATTATCCGAAAATTTGGCCAAGTAGCCTATGAGTTAGAGCTACCACAAGAGCTTTCATCAGTTCATCCGGTGTTCCATGTCTCAATGCTACGGAAATGCGTAGGTGACCCATTTTGTATTACTCCAACTAGAGACGTACAAGTTACAGGAGATCTCACTTATGAAGAAGTACCCATTGCTATTCTGGATCGACAAGTTAGGAAGTTAAGAAATAAAGAAGTAGCTTCTGTAAAAGTTCTATGGAGAAACCAACAAGTAGAAGAAGTTACATGGGAAGCAGAAGAAGCAATGAAATTGAAGTATCCTCACCTCTTCCACACTGGTGGAAATGATCAAATATGTTAAGTGAGGCCCGATTGACAAGTAAGTATAAGGTCTATATGTTCCAATGTGATTAATAGTAGTACTAGCTAGGCTTGAACTTGTTTAGGCCGCACAAAACCATGCTAACATTCGAGGACGAAATGTGCCAAGGGGGGAAGGATGTAACGGCCTGTATTTTTGTATGTGGTAGTTCTATTCATGTTATACTTGACATATACTTATAGTGTAGGTGAGGGATCATGTTTCTTACATGATTAGTGTTGGTTTAAACTAGCTTGGAAGGTGATGTAATGCCTTGCACGTTTTAGCATATGTATTGCAAGTTAACTCCGATGGAAAGTATTTAAGTAATTATAGTAAGATGGTAATTGAGCTAGCAGCTGCATCACCTACTTGATCTATATTATAGTTAAAGGTCCCAAGTTTGATTGACCAGATTTAGGCTTATATTTAGGGGCTCATTTGAAGCCCAAACCTATTAAAGAAAATTGTGAATGAAAGAAGGCCCAGCAGCCAAATCTGCCAATTGGCCCATTATGGATAAAGCCCAAGTGAAACTAGGTAAGTGCATGACCTCCTAAGATTTGTTTTACCATGTTATTGGGCCAAGTGTGTACCACCTACTTGCACTAATCTGTCCCAAGCTGATTAAAAGAACAAAGGAAAAATGGACAGCCAAGGTCCAATAATATTAAGTCCAAAAGGGCCCAAGTTAAAAGGACAAGCAGGTGGGGCACCTACTTGACATTATATGGACCAAAATTGGTCAAGAGTGTCGGCCATAACACCTCCTTTTTCAAAGGATAAGGATCAAGTCTTATTCTCCATTTTGAACTTGCAAAATTTCAGATTTTCTTAAGTTTCTTTCTTGGTCTCTCTTGGCTTCAATAAGCAGCCCTAAAACACCTTAGGGATTCTTGAGTGCTGTCTCATTTTTCAAGTAAGAAGTTTGACAGGGAGGTTGAATTCTTGAAAGTAACAAGTTTAGAGGATAAATTTCGCAGAAATTAAGGTAAAGGACTTCAACCCATTTCGTTTTCCTTCTCTTTGATCATGTTTGGATGGAGAACTTTGTATTATTTATCAAGAAATTCATTGGATGATGATAAATCTTTGAGTCAATATTTCTCCTATTAGGCTGAAAGATTTGAGATGTTAGTGGCTGCCTTATGAATATTGTTGTTGAGGGCTGTTTCGAGTATCTCTGTGCAAATTGATGTTTGAAGTGTATTAATGTTGGTAGGAAGGGTGTGGTGGGTTTCACCATTTAATGTAAGGGTTGTATGGGCCTATTTCCATCAAATATTTTTAGCTACTGTTTTGGAGAACCTTATTGTGATTAGGCTGTGATGTTAGCTTAATCATGACTTTATGTTGTAGATTAGCACCCAATAAGGAAGGCTGAATCGTGATGTGGTAATTGGTCATTTAAATATAAGGTATGTGAAGGCTATTCGATTCTATATCCTTTTGGCATGAAAATCTGCCACCTAAAGCAATTAATATCAATGAAGTGATCTCATAAGTTCTATTCTAGAAAAAGGAAGCCATGGTGGCCAGCGTACTAGACCAAATAGCTAACAATATTTTCTTTTCCCCATTCTAAGTGTACATGGAACTACTTCATATATGTTCACTACTCC
>JABWTJ010000584.1:206341-216341 GCA_016801875.1 Solanum sitiens
AAAGCAACATCCGCCGATCCCTGGTCGGCATCGTTTATAGTTGAGACTAGGACGGTATCTGATCGTATTCGAGCCCTCAAATTTCATGCTTGATTAATAAAAACATCCTTGGCAAATGCTTTCGCCTTTGTTCGTCTTTCATAAATCCAAGAATTTAACCTCTGGGTATGAAATACGAATGCCCCAACTATCCCTGTTAATCATTACTCCGATCCCAAAGGCCAACGTAATAGGACCAAAATCCTATAATGTCATCCCATGCTAATGTATACAGAGCATAGGCTTGCTCTCCGGAATCAAACCCTAATTCTACGTCACCCGTCAGCACCATGGTAGGCCAATATCCTACCATCGGAAGTTGATAGGGCTGAAATTTTAATGATGCATTGCCAGAACGATGGCCGTGTGATACATCGAGTTATCATGAATTATCACAGCAACGGGCTGAGCCCGCGTCGACCTTTTATCTAATAAATGCCTCCCTTCCAGAAGTTGGGGTTTGTTGTAAGTATTAGCTATAGAATTACTATGTTTATCCGAGTTGTAGATACCATCAAACAAAATATAACTGATTTAATGAGCCATTCGCAGTTTCACAGTCTGAATTTGTTCATACTTACACATGCATGGCTTAATCTTTGAGACAAGCATATGACTACTGGAAGGATCAACCAGTTAGAATTCCTCAACGACGCCGCGTGCCACATGAGAGAGGCGTGCTCGTTCGAGCACGGTCGGGTCCAAGGCGAGCGCGACAGTCATTCGCAAGGAGCATTCGTTTTGGGCAGATAGGAGCCGGTGAAGGCCCCATGCCCACTGCGTCTACCGTATCCAATAATTCGAGGCGCCGCTCGTTGACCACGCCATCGTACAACGAAGCGAGGGAAGGCGTGGGATGCGAGAGCGTCTTTTGGGTTCACTCCACACATGGAATGCGAGGGGACAAAGGCGACCGATTGCACGTGCACAATACCTTGGTAGTAGGTATGCAACACAGGATTCCGACGACCATCAAACCTAGGTTGCGCTTCATCCGCCACCCAGATGGCATGCGAGTTAGGACGTCGCTGCTCGAAGCAGGGATCCAACCGAACCACACATGCGCAATACCACTCATGCGCCGTACGTGAATAGATCCAACGATGCACGCCCGACATCTACCCCGACGCCCGACATGAGATTTCGTGCGACGATGTCGAATGCCTTCTTTGCAAAGCCAATGCTATACCCGCCGTTGCGCGCGTGCCTAAGGGAGTTGAGAATTCATTAACTACAGAGGTTGTTGGAGGAAGAGTAAGGTTCACACAGGGGAAATGCCCACGCCCGGTCCATAGTAGCGTCTGGCCGTACATGGCCTTACGTGCCCCGTGCGTGCGACGCCTAGAGTTAGCCATAACAGAAGCTCTAGAAATCCCCACTCGCCCGAAAGCACTGCTGTTTCCACACTAAATGCTTCTATAAAACCGATCGTGAGAAGTTCCCTCGGCAATGCACGGTCGCCCTGCAGACGTCGCTGGCATGTTTTTGTAAGCGCCCAAAGGCGTAGCACAGACAAGCCATGCATGCCATCAAACGCCCACGCATCACGCCTACTAAGCCCACAGGACTCCCATGACGTCCTTCTTGTTACGCCTCAGTCGCCCCGCAGACGTCGCCGACATGTTTTTGTAAGCACCCAACGACATAGCATGGACGAGCCATGGATGCCATCAAGCGCCCACGCAGCACACCTACAAAGCCCACAGGACGCCCTTGACGTCCGCGTGCTTTTGCCTCAAACGCCCCGCAGACGTTGCCGGCATGTTTTTGTAAATACCCAATGGCGTAGCACGGACGAGCCATGCATGCCATCAAGAGCACACGTAGCACGCCTACTAAGCCCACAGGACGCCCGTGACGTTGGGCAGCCTTCACCTCACTCGCCTCGTCGACGTCGACAGCGTGTTTTTGTAAACGCCCAACGGCTTAGCACGAACGAGCCATGTATTCCATCAAGATCCCACGCAGCATGCCTACTAAGCCCACAGGACGCCCGTGACGTTGGCCTGCCTTCACCTCACTCGCCCCGCCGACGTCGCCGGCGTGTTTTTGTAAACGCCCAACGGTGTAGCACGGACAAGCCATGCATGCCATCAAGCGCCCACACAGCACGCCTACTAAGCCAATGGGATGCGTATGCCGTACGCCTACCTGCGCCTCAGTCTTCCTCCAACACCTCTACCCCCATTATATATGCTTAAAAAAGTTTTACCCATGTGACAGGACTAGACAGGGATTTTCTAGAGAATCATAATGGAAATGTACAACCCAAATATGCATGTTCTAAGGTACAAACACACATTATCTTTCACAAATGACTTTTATATAAAAAAAAAGTATTTTTCAACAATTGTTTTTAATTTTTATTATTTTCCAAAATTTCCAAAAATTAGTAATAAATTAATAACAAATAGGAAAAATATCAAAAAAATATGAAATCAATATAGAAAAATCACAAATTAATATAGTAACCTTAAAATAAAAAATTCAGTACATTTTAATTTTTAAAACGAGACGTAAAAAATAATAAACCATGATGGTATGCCACGCCTGATGTCGTTCGACGGTGTGGTGTCCAAGGGCGATGATGGCATGCCACGCTTGATGTCATTCGACCGTGTGGTGTCCAAGGGCGATGATGGCATGCCACGCCAGACGTCGTTCGACCATGCATGTGGTCCAAGGGCGATGATGGCATACAACGCCCGACGTCGTTCGACCTTGTGCTGTCAAAAGGCCATGATGGTATGCCACGCCTGATGTCGTTCGACCGTGTAGTGTCCAAAGGCGATGATGGCATGCCACGCTAGACATCGTCTGACCGTGCGTATGGTCCAAGGGCGATGATGGCATACAACGCCCGACGTCGTTCGACCGTGTGCTGTCAAAGGGCCATGATGGTATGCCACGCCTGATGTCGTTCGACCGTGTGGTGTCCAAGGGCGATGATGGCATGCCACGCCAGACGTCGTCCGACCGTGCGTGTGGTCCAAGGGCGATGATGGCAGACAACGCCGGATGTCGTTCGACCGTGTGCTGTCAAAGGGCTATGATGGTATGCCACGCCTGATGTCGTTCGACCGTGTGGTGTCCAAGGGCGCCACGCCCCCGACCGTGCGTGTGTCCAAGGGCGATGATGGCATCGTCGTTCGACCGTGTGCTGTCAAAGGGCCATGGTATGCCATGCCTGATGTCGTTCGACCGTGTGGTGTCCAAGGGCGATGATGGCATGCCACGCCAGACGTCGTCCGACCGTGCGTGTGGTCCAAGGGCGATGATGGCATACAACGCCCGACGTCGTTCGACCGTGTGCTGTCAAAGGGCCATGATGGTATGCCACGCCTGATGTCGTTCGACCGTGTGGTGTCCAAGGGCGATGATGGCATGCCACGCCAGACGTCGTCCAACCGTGCGTGTAGTCCAAGGGCGATGATGGCATACAACGCCTGACGTCGTTCGACCGTGTGCTGTCAAAGGGCCATGATGGTGTGCCACACCTAATGTCGTTCGACCGTGTGGTGTCCAAGGGCGATGATGGCATGCCACGCCAGACGTCGTCCGATCGTGCGTGCAGTCCAAGGGCAAAGATGGCATGCAACGCCCGATGTCTTCCTACTGTGTGTGCTGTCAAAGGGCCATGATTGCGTGCGACGCCCGTCATTGTCCGACCGTGTGTGTTGCCCAAGGACAATGATGGCATGCCACGCCAGACGTCGTACGACCGTGCGGGCAGTCCCAGGGCGATGATGGCATGCCACGCCTGACGTCGTTCGACCGTGCGGGAAGTCCCAGGGCGATGATGGCATGCCACGCCTGACATCGTCCGATTGTGCATGCTGTCCAAGGGCGATGATGGCATGCCACACCCAACGTCGTCTGACCGTGTGTGCTGCCCAAGGGCGATGATGGCATGCTACGCCCGACGTTGTCTGATCGTGTGTGCTGCCCAAGGGCGATGATGGCATGCCACGCCCGACGTCGTTCGACTATGTCACCTAGTCCAAAGGCGATGATGGCATGCATTACCCAACGTCGTTCGACCGTGTCAAGTATTCAAAGGCATTGATGGCATGCCACGCCCATCGTCGTTCGACCGTGCGTGCAATCCAAGGGCGATGATGGCATGCCACGCCCAACGTCGTCCGACCGTGCGTGCAGTCCAAAGGCAATGATGGTGCCACGCTCGACGTCGTCCGACCGTGCGTGCTGTCAAAGGGCCATGATGACATGCCACGCACGACGTCGTCCAATCGTGCGTGCTGTCCAAGGGCGATGATGGCATGCCACGTTCGACATCGTCCGATTGTATGGGCTGCCTAAGGGCGATAATGGCATGCCAAGCCCGACGTCGTCCGACCGTGTGTGCTGCCCAAGGGCTATGATGGCATGCCATGCCCGACGTCATTCGACCGTGCGTGTGGTCCAAGTGCGATGATGGCATACAATGCCCGACGTCGTTCGACCGTGTGCTGTCAAAAGAGCCATGATGGTATGCCACGTCTGATGTTCGACCGTGTGCTGTCCAAGGGCGATGATGGCATGCCACGCCAGACGCCGTCCGATCGTCCGTGCAGTCCAAGGGCGATGATGGCATGCAACGCCCGACGTCGTCCTACTGTGTGTGCTGTCAAAGGGCCATGATTGCATGCGATGCCCGACATCGTCCAACCGTGTGTGATGCCCTAGGGCGATGATGGCATGCCACGCCCGACGTTGTTTAACCGTGTGTGCTGTCCAAGGGCGATGATGCCATGCCACGCCCGACGTCGTTCGACCGTTGTCACCTAGTCCAAAGGCGATGATGGCATGCATCGCCCAATGTCGTCCGACCGTGTTAAGTAGTCCAAAGGCATTGATGGCATGCCACACCCGACGTCGTTCGACCGTGCGTGGAGTCCAAGGGCGATGATGGCATTCCACGCCCGACGTCGTCCGATCGTGCGTGCAGTCCAAAGGCGATGATGGCATGCCACGCCTGATGTCATCCGACCGTGCGTGCTGTCAAAGGGCCATGATGACATGCCACGGTGTGCTGTCCAAGGGCGATGATGCCATGCCACGTCCGACGTCATCCGACCATGTGTGCTGCCTAAGGGCGATGATGGCATGCACTTCCCGACGTCGTCCGACCGTGCGTGCTGTTCAAGGGCGATGATGGCATGCCACGCCCGACGTCGTTCGATCGTGCGTGCAGTCAAGGGGCGATGATGGCATGCCACGCTCTACGTTGTTCGACCGTGTGTGCTGTCATAGGGCCATGATGGCATGCCACGCCCGATTATGTTCGACCATGCGTGCTGTCCAAGGGCGATGATGGACTACCACGTTCGACCGTGTGTGCTGCCCAAGGACGATGATGGCATAGCACGCCCGACGTCGTTCGACCGTGCGTGCAGTCCAAGGGCGATGATGGAATGCCACGCCCGACGTCGTCCGACCGTATGTGCTGTCAAAGGGCCATGATGGCATGCCACGCCCGACGTCGTTCGACCGCGCGTGCTGTCCAAGGGCGATGATGGAATGCGATGCCTGACGTCGTCCTACCGTGTGTGATGACCAATGGAGATGATGTCATGCCACGCCCGACGTTGTCCAATCGTGTCACCTAGTCCAAAGGCGATGACGACATGTTACGCCCGATGTCGTCCGATCGTGTGTGCTGCCCAAGGGCGATGATGACATGCCATGCCCGACGTCGTCTGACCGCGTGTGCAGTCCAAGGGCAGATTTTGCAGTCCACGCCCGTTCTGCGCAGGCCTTAGCAAATGTCGCCTGGCCGCGGACGTGGAATGCCCGTACTGTGTATGTAGACCTATTTGCCCCTTGACATCTCACTTGGCTTTAAAATCGCACCCGACATTCCAAAAAACCTCTTAAAGCGACATCGTTATTAGTCCCTTAACATGTCATTAGTCTTGACAAACGAACTCAACGTCACGAAAAACCTCGCAATAGGGCTTAGTTATTGGACAAGTGCTTCATCGTCGTAGAACGTATATCTCAACACTTAGGGCGGACCGACCGGCCAATCCCAAAGTCCAACTACGAGCTTTTTAACTGCAACAACTTAAATATACGCTATTGGAGCTGGAATTACCACGGATGCTAGCACCAGACTTGCCCTCCAATGGATCCTTGTTTAGGGATTTATATTGTACTCATTCCAATTACCAGACTCATAGAGCCCGGTATTGTTATTTATTATCACTACCTCCCCGTGTCAGGATTGGGTAATTTGCGCGCCTGCTGCCTTCCTTGGATGTGGTAGCCGTTTCTCAGGATCCCTTTCCGGAATCGAACCCTAATTCTCCGTCACCCGTCACCACCATGGTAGGCCAATATCCTAATATCGGAAGTTGATAGGGCTGAAATTTTAATGATGCATCGCCACAATGATGGCCGTGTGATCCATCGAGTTATCATGAATCATCACAGCAACGGGTTGAGCCTGCGTCAACCTTTTATCTAATAAATGCCTCTCTTCCAGAAGTCGGGGTTTGTTGTACGTATTAGCTCTAGAATTACTACGGTTGTCCGAGTAGTAGATACCATCAAATAAACTATAACTGATTTAATGATCCACTCACAGTTTCACAGTCTGAATTTGTTCATACATACACATGCATGGCTTAACCTTTGAGACAAGCATATGACTACTGGAAGGATCAACTAGTTAGAATTTCTCAATGACGCCACGTGCCGCATGAGAGAGGCGTGCCCGTTCGAGCACGGTCGGGTCCAAGGCGAGCGCGGCAATCATTCGCAAAGAGCATTCGTTTTGGGCAGATAGGAGCCGGTGAAGGCCCCATGCCCACTGCGTCTACCGTATCCGATAATTCGAGGCGCCGCTCGCGGACCACGCCATCGCACGACGAAGCGAGGGAAGGCGTGGGACGCGAGAGCGTCTTTTGGGTTCACCCCGCACATGGAATGCGAGGGGAGAAAGGCGACCGATTGCACGTGCACAATGCCTTGGTAGTAGGTATGGAACACAGGATTCCGACGTCCATCAAGCCTAGGTTACGCATCATACGCCACCCAGATGGCATGCGAGTTAGGACGTCACTGCTCAAAGCAGGGATCCAACCTAAGCACACATGCCCAATACCACTCATGTTCTGTACGTGAATAGCTCCAACGATGCACGCTCGACATCTACCTCGACGCCCGACATGAGATGTCGTGCGACGATGTCGAATGCCTTCTTTGCAAAGAAAATGCTATACCCGCTGTTGCGCGCGTGCCTAAGGGAGTTGAGAATTCAATCACTGCAGAGATTGTTGGAGGAAGACGAAGGTTCACACAGGGGAACTGCCCACGCCCGATCCATAGTAGCGTCTGGGCGTACATGGCCTTACGTGCCCCGTGCGTGCGACGCCTAGAGTTAGCCGTAACAGAAGCTCTAGAACTCCCCACTCGCCCGAAAGCACTGCTGTTCCCACACCAAACGCTTCTATAAAAGCGATCGTGAGAAGTTCCCTCGGCAACGCACGGTCGCCCTGCAGACGTCGCTGGCATGTTTTTGTAAGCGCCAAAAGGCGTAGCACGGACAAGCCATGCATGCCATCAAACGCCCATGCAGCATGCCTACTAAGCCAACAGGACGCCCATGACGTCCGCCTTGTTACGCCTCAGTCGCCCCGCAGACGTCGCCGACATGTTTTTGTAAGCGCCCAACGACATAGCATGAACGAGCCATGGATGCCATCAAGCGCCCACGCAGCACGCCTACTAAGCCCACAGGACGCCCTTGACGTCCGCGTGCTTTCGCCTCAAACGCCCCGCAGACGTCGCCGACATGTTTTTGTAAACAGCCAACAAAGTAGCACGGACAGGCCATGCATGCCATCAAGAGCCCGCGCAGCACGCCTACTAAGCCCACAGGACGCCCGTGACGTTGGCCTGCCTTCACCTCACTCGCCCCGTCGACGTCGCCGGCGTGTTTTTGTAAACGCCCAACGGCGTAGCACGGACAAGCCATGCATGCCATCAAGCGCCCACGCAGCAAGCCTACTAAGCCCACAGGAAGCCCGTGATGTCCTCCTGCCTTCGCCTCACTCGCCTCGCCGACGTCGCCGGCGTGTTTTTGTAAACGCCCAACGGCGTAGCACGGACAAGCCATGCATGCCATCAAGCGCCCACGCAGCATGCCTACTAAGCCAACGGGATGCGTATGCCGTCCGCCTGCCTGCGCCTCAGTCTTCCTCCAACACCTTTACCCCCCTTATATATGTTTAAAAAAGTTTTACCCATGTGACAGGAGTAAACATGGACTTTCTTTAGAATTATAATGGAAATGTACAACCCAAATATGCACGTTCTAAGGTACAAACACACATTATCTTTCACAAATGACTTTTATATATAAAAAAAGTATTTTTCAACAATTGTTTTTAATTTTTATTTTTTTCCAAAATTTCCAAAAATTAGTAATAAATTAATAACAAATAGGAAAAATATCAAAAAAATATGAAATCAATATAGAAAAATCACAAATTAATATAGTAACCTTAAAATAAAAAATTCAGTACATTTTAATTTTTAAAATGAGACGTAAAAAATAATAAACCATAAAAATAAATTATAAAATAATGATTAAATGTCGGAAAAATACGGAAATGCTCGAAAACACTTCTAAACTTGTCAAAGTAATGATGGGCTACATATTTGCACAAATAAAAGATGTTTCAATATCGTACGAACCATAAAAGTAATGAAAAATGATATGAATGAGCAACGTGAGGCGGAAACGTTGAGAATAGATAATATAAAGTAGATGAATATGTTTGTTATGCATGAAGATTGTTTCAAACTCCTTTGATTTATGTACGGCATGAACATCCACATGTTTTGACTAGAGCTCGAACAATGTCGCGCAAGCCACGACCGATGCGGGCAAGCCACGGCCGACCGTTGTGTGCAGGCACGTCCAACAACGGTCGATCGTGTGTGCTGTCCAAGGGTAATGATGGCATGACACGCCTGACAATGGCCACCATGTGTGCTGTCCAAGGGTAATGATGACATGCCACGCCCGACATCGTTCGACCATATGTGTTGTCCAACGGCTATGATGGCATGCCACGCCTGACGTCGTCCGACCGTGTCAACTAGTCCAAAGGCGATGATGGCATGCCACGCCCAACGTCGTCCGACCGTGTCAACTAGTCCAAAGGCGATGATGGCATGCCATGCCCTACGTCGTCCGACCGTGTCACGTAGTCCAAAGGCGATGATGGCATGCCACGCCCGACGTCGTCCGACCGTGTCACCTAGTCCTAAGGCGATGATGGCATGCATCGCCCGACATCGTTCGACATTGTCAAGTAACCCAACGGCATTGATGGCATGCTACTCCCGACGTAATCCGACCGTGCGTGCTGTCCAAGGGCGATGATGGCATGCCACGCCCAACGTCGTTCGACCGTGCATGCAGTCTAAGGGCTATGATGGCATGCCACGCCCGACGTCGTCTGACCGTGTGTGCTGTCAAAGAGCTATGATGGCATGCCACGCCCGACGTCGTCCGACCGTGCGTGTTGTCCAAGGTAGATGATGGCATGCCATGTCCGATGTCGTCCGACCGTGTGTGCTGCCCAAGGGCGATAATGGCATACCACGCCCGACGTAGTCCGACCGTGTGTGCTGCCCATGGGTGATGATGGCATGACACGCCCGACGTCGTTCGACCGTGCGTGCAGTCCAAGGGCGATGATGGCATGCCATACCCGATGTCGTCCGACCGTGCGTACAGTCCAAGGGCGATAATGGCATGCCACGCCCGACGTAGTCCGACCGTGTGTGCTGCCCATGGGCGATGATAGCATGACACGCCCGACGTCGTTCGATCGTGCGTGCAGTCCAAGGGCGATGATGGCATGCCATGCCCGACGTCGTCGACCGTGCGTGCAGTCCAAGGGCGATAATGGCATGCCACGCCTGACGTCGTCCGATCGTGCGT
>JABWTJ010000584.1:223841-243841 GCA_016801875.1 Solanum sitiens
ATGGCATACAACGCCCGACGTCGTTCGACCGTGTGCTGTCAAAGGGCCATGATGGTGTGCCACGCCTGATGTCGTTCGACCGTGTGGTGTCCAAGGGCGATGATGGCATGCCACGCCAGACGTCGTCCGATCGTGCGTGCAGTCCAAGGGCGAAGATGGCATGTAATGCCTGATGTCATCCTACTGTGTGTGCTGTCAAAGGGCCATGATTGCATGCGACGCCCGACATCGTCCGACCGTGTGTGCTGCCCAAGGGCAATGATCGCATGCCACGCCTGATGTCGTACGACCGTGCGGGTAGTCCTAGGGCGATGATGGCATGCCACGCCTGACATAGTTCGACCGTGCGGGCAGTCCCAGGGCGATGATGGCATGCCACCCCTGATGTCGTCCGATCGTGCATGCTGTCCAAGGGCGATGATGGCATGCCACACCCTACGTCGTCTGACCGTGTATGCTGCCCAAGGGCGATGATGGCATACTACGCCCGACATTGTATGATCGTGTGTGCTGCCCAAAGGCGATGATGGCATGCCACGCCCGACGTCGTTCGACTGTGTCACCTAGTCCAAAGGCGATGATGTCATACATCACCCGACGTCGTTCGACCGTGTCAAGTAGTCAAAGGCATTGATGGCATGCCACGCCCATCGTCGTTCGACCATGCGTGCAATCCAAGGGCGATGATGGCATGCCACGCCCGACGTCGTCCGACCGTGCGTGCAGTCCAAAGGCAATGATGGCATGCCACTCCCGACGTCGTCCGACCGTGCGTGCTGTCAAAGGGCCATGATGACATGCCACGCCCGACGTCGTCCAACAGTGCGTGCTGTCCAAGGGCGATGATGGCATGCCACGTTGACGTCGTCCGATCGTATGTGCTGCCTAAGGGCAATAATGGCATGCCAAGCCCGACGTCGTCCGACCGTGTGTGCTGCCCAAGGGCCATGATGGCATGCCACGCCCGACGTCGTTCGACCGTGCGTGTGGTCCAAGTGCGATGATGGCATACAACGCCCGACGTCGTTCGATCGTGTGCTGTCAAAAGGGCCATAATGATATGCCACGTCTGATGTCGTTCGACCGTGTGGTGTCCAAGGGCGATGATGGCATGCCACGCCAGACGCCGTCCGATCGTCCGTGCAGTCCAAGGGCGATGATGGCATGCAACGCCCGATGTCGTCCTACTGTGTGTGCTGTCAAAGGGCCATGATTGCATGCGATGCCCGACATCGTCCGACCGTGTGTGCTGCCCTAGGGCGATGATGGCATGCCACGCCCGACGTTGTCTGACCGTGTGTGTTGTCCAAGGGCGATGATGCTATGCCACGCCCGATGTCGTTCGACCGTTGTCACCTAGTCCAAAGGCGATGATGGCATGCATCGCCCTGGGTCGTTCGACCGTGCGTGCAGTCCAAGGGCGATGATGGCATTCCACGCCCGACGTCGTCCGACCGTGCGTGCAGTCCAAAGGAGATGATGGCATGCCGTGCCTGACGTCGTTCGACCGTGCGTGCTGTCAAAGGGACATGATGACATGCCATGACGTGCTGTCCAAGGGCGATGATGGCATGCCACGTCCGATGTCATCCGACCATGTGTGTTGCTTAAGGGCGATGATGGCATGCACTTCCCGACGTCGTCCGACCGTGCGTGCTGTTCAAGGGCGATGATGGCATGCCACGCCCGACGTCGTTCGATCGTGCGTGCAGTCAAGGGGCGATGATGTCATGCCACGCCCTACGTTGTCCGACCGTGTGTGCTGTCAGAGGGCCATGATGGCATGCCACTGTTTTATCCGAAAAAGAGATTTTTTAATAAATTTCGACCTTTTAGAGTCGCCACTTAATTTTTGAGAAAAAATCAAGAAAAATATGTTTTCAGAAGACTTAAACAGATAAAATCATTTGAAAACCTTTAAAGTGGTTCGGGGATTCCTATTAATGCTTTAGGAAGGTGTTAGGCACCTAAAACATCCGTCTAAAACGGTTTTCCAAGAACTATCATAGTTTGGCTAAAAACTTATATTAACTTGATTTGAGAAATTATTAGAATGGAAAGTTTAAAATACTAACTTATTTTCTAAGTGAATTATTTGCAAAAAGGTTATTAATTTTAAGTCGATAAAACATCTACAGCATTTGCGGGGCTTCGGATTTTTCTAACTTTTAAACTAAATGACAATTAGAGCAATTAAATATTGGAAAGCAAATAAAGAGAGAGGGAAAGAGACTTGGGTCCAAATCCGGGTTTCTGTCCGCCTTGACCGAAATTTGGACCCACCTGTTTTGGGTTTTGACCCATTTGACTTTCGGGTTTTCGACCCATTTCTTTTGTACCTGTCCTAGTCTAAACAAATAATAACACAAAGTAAATACAATAAAGTAAAAGACAACAAGGGCTTATGCCCAAAATAAATACAATGCGACATAGTCAAAAGTAAAAAAGGGGATTCTTTGGTTCCAACTTCTTCAATTCTCCAATTCTTCAAACTCCGGGACCTGTTCGTCATTTTGGAGTGGGTGACTCGATAAAGGATTTGGGACCTTCGTGGTCCAAAGGAAAAAGCGAAAGAAGGGATGAGTTCTCGGCGAACTCGGACGAATTTTTCCCATGCAAAACAACAGATAAAAAATGTGTAAGTAACACTCAAAATAGTTCACAAGAAAGAATAAAGTAATCAAACACTTTTGGAAATGAAACTCCGAAAGAGAAGAAACAATAGTATGCCAAGCAAATGATAAAAGAACTATTCGTAGATAAGTCTTCCCCCTCAAATAGGATCAGAAAATATTTTAACCTCACACTAAAGAAAAATAGACTAGTCGAATTAGCCGACAAAATCAAATATTGCATTAAAGAAGCATCACCATAATACTTTCACATAATAAAGATTTAATAATGGTCAAATATTGTTTACAGTTAATAAAACACTCATGGGCACAATTTAATAGAGAGGGAAAACGATTATTAATTCAAAGGAGAAGCTTTTACAAATGACATCAAAATTAGAAACCTCCTATTTTCTACAAAATCTTAAAACCAAAATATAAAATAAAAAAAAAATAAAAAAAAATGCCAATTAGATTCCAATATACAATATCCCCTAAGCTATAGGAAAGAACAAGAAGACTCATTGAAAGGAAATTAAACGAGCCCTCAATGACACAAACATATATATATATATATAGATTGATTTTAAGGCATCCTACATTGAGTGAGATTAAGGGACAACAAACATATCGCCAACCCAAACAAAAATAGGAGGTTAAACTTGCATGAAACCATAGATAATTACGCAATAAAAGATGCATTCTATCCCAAATGAATACGGAGATAAATAAAAAATATGTGTTAATGACTAAGAAATTCCAGATTTTCACACCATTCGAATAAAATCAAAACAAACTTAGCCGTATTTTAGAAAGAAAAAAAAAGGATAAACGCGCTCTCCACTACATTTCGATTTGAAAGAAAGATGTGTATCATGAGATACTAACATGAAGTTTAAGCCTTGTACATGCACTAATCAGCCAAAACAAAGGTAATACAATGAAAGAAATAATTTGCAGGCATGAATAACAGACGAGCTCCCAAGTTTCATAACTTTAAATAATAATAAATAAAAAAACCATGTTAAGACAATTAGATACAGACCTATTAAAATTATTCTTAAACTATCACATGTAAGGACATATCGAAGAGAAAGATAAGTATTTCGAACAAATATGAAACTGAGACATGTCAAGGATGGAAGAGAATGAAACAAGGTGGCAACCAAGCAGTTAGCAGATGAAAATTCTAAGAGAAAAAAGGGAAAAAAAATAATAAAAAAAAATCAGCTGTCACCATGTTCGAACTTAGCGAAATTTTAGGAAAATCTCGTCAAAATGCAGCTACAATCAATACATGAACCTCAAGCTATGCACAAATAACAAGAGTAAGCTTAATTCTATTAAAATCTTATCAACGACAAATCATCATTTATGGTTCAAATCGATAAGAAAATAAGCAAAAATACGCACTTGATTCACACCACTTCCCAATATGAAGAAAACTTAGAAAGATAATCTTATCTAAAGAAAAAATACAGGTAGCACTAGCAGAAAACAAAGTAAACAGGCCATAGCAAAAGAGAACCCGAGAAAGCAGGGCAAGCTTAACATGGAATACGACATATTAAACAATTTTGAACCTGGGAAACACGAGTGAAATCTAGTATTTAGTAAAGATGACACCATATTTCAACAACAAAACAACCCAAATGAGATGAGTATAAGGTTGTTACCTTCTTTGTGGCAGTGAAACAGAGACAACGAGCAAGGAGACGAAACTTTTACCACGCGAAACTCGAAACAAGCAGATCACTAAGAATCTGGACAACAACCTAAAAACGACACTCCAAACAGCTAATTCCCTTTTCAAAATGTAACTAGATATATTATATATATATATTTTAGACAACTCTATGTATTCTTCCTGAAATCATTTCCCCTTTTCGCTTCTCTGTTTTTTTTCTTTTTTCTTAATCTTCTCCCCTTTCTTTAACAAAAACCCTCGCAGAAGTCTCTCTTCTTTTTGTCAAGAAAGTCCCAAACCAGCAAAATGTTCAGCTTCAAAAAAAAATCTCACTCCCAAAAAAAAATCTCCCCTTTCTTCCTAGAATAGATGTTATATATCCCCCAAAATATAAGGGTTCATGAATGAACAGGGCGGGAGAAATTCCCCAAAGATTGGGGCAAAAAAGAGATTCTCCCCCCTGTTTCAAAATCGAAACCCCTAAAGAGATAAGGCTGAAGCTGTCACTAGTACGAGCATGGTACAACTTCTCAACGGAAAAAGGCCGAAAGCCGTCCAATTTCGTCTCAAGGACGAGAGGGATGGCGAGATAACGCCACATTGCCCTGCTTTTCGTACGAGTATGCTGCCATCTTCTGAAAGTCGCACAGCCGGACAGAGAAAACTGGGAAGACGCATCACGCGCGATCAAGCTTGTTGTTCGCTTTGCGCGCGTTGGGAACTTTCCTGCGTTGTACGAATCGTCTTTCTCTTTAGGGAGGAAAGCACGATGGGTCGGGTATGGGTCAGCTAGAAGAAAAGGACAGGAATTGGGGTTTAAGAGCTGTTTGGGCTGCTTAAAAAAAAAGGATATTAAATGGAGGTGGGCTGAAAATTGGTTGGGCTCTCTTTTGCTGTTAAAAAAAAATGGGCTAGGATGGGAATTTAATAAAGGGCTGGGATTCTCGGGAATTGGCTTTGCTGAAAAAGAAATAAAAGGGCCCAAACTTGGTCTCTAGTTAATGAAGCTACCAATTTAGTCAATTGGCCAATGTAATTAGATTTAAAAATAAGGCGAATTAATATAATTAATTAACAAACTTCTTAAGGTTATCAAAAATAAAATAATTAATTAAAAAATAAACTAAAAATTAAAAATATAAGCTAGAATAATTAACCAAGTATTTATATAAAACCAAGTATTACTCTTAATATTATTTTTTCAATTTTTGAAAATTAATAAAATTTTAATAGCTATACGAATAATTATATAAGTCATATACACTAGCTAAAACAATATCAGAAGTGTCAAAACCTTATTTTAAATAACTCGCAATCTAAAATTATATATATATATATATATATATATATATATATATATATATATATATATATATATATATATATATCATTATTTATAAAATTAATTATTTCAAATTGTTTAAACTCGAGAAGCTCGCTAGTTAATTATATCGGGGAGGTCAAAATTGGATGTCAACAACTCTCCCTCATTTTGCTTGGATTGATGCAAGAAATTCGAGAAAAATGAAATTGACCAAACCAATTTTGACCGGCCACATATTCGTCCTTAGAAAAAGGATTTGGTACGGACTTTAAGAAATCATGGCCGAACCCCAGAAATGGGTTTCCTACATATCTCAGGCTATATGAGAGTTCAGGCCACTTGTAGTTCGATACGCTTGATTTAACGCATGATTTTGAACAAAAAAATTAAAAGTCATCTTGATACCGGATTATGAAGGTACCGAAATGCTCGAGAATAAGATTCGAGAACGAATATAGGAATACAGCCGAGTTTTCGACAATCGAGCCCGCTTGCATATCCTTAAGCTCAAGGACTCAGGCTGCTTGCAGTTCGACTCGATCGGTTGAAAAGGAAATCTATTATGTTAGACAACCTTTGTCTCTGGATAAGTGACAAATAAATCGAGTATGAACAGGAGGCTTGTAACCTCTTAGTCATGAATGTGGCGCGCTTCACACCGATAATTAAAAACTTACACGGATATAATTTCCGAGGCTCTTGGCGCATTGTCACTCAGATTGGAAACTTGCCTTCGGCAGAACCTAAATTTCCGGATGCGAAACTGAGACTGACAAATCGAAAGAAAAACCCGCATGCCTTATGATAGGGGTGTGGTTTGATTGTGGTGGAAGTCGCTCCTCTGCTCGCGTCCTGAGAGTTTGATACTCCTCTTTGGACTGTGTCCCAGTTCGCTGCTATGAAAAAGTTCCACTTTGTGCTGCATCCCTCTTGATGTCGTCCGCACCTGTGGTATGTTTTGGAGAATTCATCCTTTCGGATGCTCTCGAAAAAGACTGAGACAAAACTCGTCAGCATAAAAAATGCAATTTAAATGGGAGACAGTGTCTTTTACCGTGTTGACACTTAATCGTTCTCCTCAACATTTGACGTCAACTCAATTGGTTTGACGTAAAGCAAATAAAACTCATAACTTGTGTTTGCAATATAATCTTCAATGTACTCTTCATTTGATGTCGAGATAAATAAAACTTGATGCATTGTTGGTATTCTCTTGATGTCGTCTTTAATGATTCTTTCGGCGTTTAGTCTCGCCAAAATAATAGATGCAGTTGATGTTGATGGGTAAATACATCTCTTGAGATGCACGATTCCTTCTTTGGCAATGCATAATTTCTTGCGGGGCATGAATATCTTCCCGCGATGCATGAATTCCGCAAGGCATGAAATGTTCTTGCGATGTATAAATCTCTGCGAGGCATGAATATCTTCTCGTCATGCATAATTTCTGCGAGAGATGGAATCTTCCCGCGACGCATAAATTTCGCAAGGTATGAAATCTTCTTGCGATGCTTGGATATTAACTCGCGATGCATGATTATTCGCTATGCATGAATATTAACTCGCGATGCATGATCTTCTACGGGGCATGAATATCAACTCGCGATACATGATCTTCTGCGGGGCATGAATATCTTCCCGCGATGCATAAAATTTTGCGAGGGATGAAATCTTCTCGCGATGCATAAATTCCGCAAGGTATGAAATCTTCTTGCGATGTACGAAATTTGCGCTGCATGAGTATTAACTTGCCATGCATGAGAATTAACTCGCGATGCATGATCTTCCGCGATGCATGAATATTAACTCGCGATGCATGATTTTCCGCGATGCATGAATATTGACTCGCGATGCATGATCTTCCGTGATGCATGAATATTGACTCGCGATGCATGATCTTCCGCGATGCATGAATATTAACTCGCGATGCATGATTTTCCGCGATGCATGAATATTGACTCGCGATGCATGATCTTCCGCGATGCATGAATATTGACTCGCGATGCATGAATATTGACTCGCGATGCATGATCTTCCGCGATGCATAAATATTGACTCGCGATGCATGATCTTCCTTGATGCATGACTAATGATAAAATGATTTTCCAAATAATGCATCGTCTTGATCGATAATAAAATAAATGACCCCTCCGGGTATTGTATTGTCTTGATTGACAAAATAAATGATCCCTCCGGGTAATGCATAATATCATATCTGTCATTATGATGCAAATGATTTCCTTTACGGGAATCGTAACCTCTTCCTCACTTGATTCACCTTCGAATCTAGCTTGACGTTCTTTATAAACTTCATGTTGTTGGGAATTGACTGAAATAAACAAATCATATTCCCAAGTCTTCAACGTCAGTAATATAACATGGTTCCTGCAATCCAGGAAAACTATTAATTTTGGGAGAGTTTTCTCCTCCCTTGACTTCTCCATATTTATCGATCGAAGGAATCTGCTGATATCAAAGCAAAGATATAAACCTACATCCACAGAAAAATTGTTAGTTTTAAAACAAACTGATTTGTGTCGATTCTTCAATCGTCCGCTCCTCGTCCTGCTATCTCTGGTTGTTTTGCAGATCTCCCGACTCTTGATAGACAAGACAGAATATTTATGCCAAACAAATAAAACCTAAAAATAAAATCTTTAAGAAAATAAACTTTTGAGAAGTGAATTCTGACAAAGGTCACTGCCAAGTGTCATGTCACGTCAGGCTTATCGAACTTCTCTGAAATTGATGATTGGGAGGTATATCTGATTATGCGATGGGGAGTATTCACAGTCACTTTAGATTGTCGATAAACCAATGTTTGAAATTTTGAGGCCATCCTCAAAATTTCTGTCCCGGTTGCAAATCTCCAAATACCTTCAGTCTTGGCTTGTTGAGAAAAAATCTTCTTCTAGAGAATTTTTGAGTCCCTCTCAAAAATTCTGTCCCAGTTTCTATTGTAAAGAGGAATAGAAATCTTATGGAAACATGACCGAACCCTTGTGGCGCCTACGTATCCCGCTGAGGCAGGAATCAGGTCAAACGTAGTTCCCCCTCAAAGGCTGACTAAGATAAGAAAATTACAAAGGAAACCGACCGAGGCCGACATAGGCCGCCTACGTATCTCATTCTTGAGAATTCAGGTTGAACGTAGTTCAGATACAAGGAAATATTTAAAAGGGAATAAATGGGGTAACCGAGGCCGACATAGGCCGCCTACGTATCTCATTCTTGAGAATTCAGGTCAGACGTAGTTCATTACAAGAGGGATAAAATTTAAGACAAAGCAAATATAATCAAAATAGAATAATTACAAGTAAATGACAGAAAACACAAGCTGAACTTTACACATAGTATCTCTTGACAGCATCTGAGTTGATCGGTTTCTCAAGCGGTACCATCCATCTCCGACAGGACCAAAGCACCTCCAGATAATACTTTACGAACCACGTAGGGTCCTTGCCAATTTGGTGCAAATTTTCCTTTGTACTCGTCTTGATGAGGAAAAATGCGCTTGAGTACTAACTGCCCAATTTCAAAAATTCTGGCTCTGACTCTCTTGTGGAAAGCTCGAATCATTCTCTGTCGATATAGTTGACCATGACAAACGGCAACCATTCTCTTTTCGTCAATCAAAGTTAATTGATCGATTCTCTTGCTAACCCATTCAGCATTACTCAACTCAACTTCTTGGATGACTCTCAAAGACGGTATCTCAACTTCAGCAGGTATGACTGCTTCTGTTCCATATACCAACAAGTATGGAGTAGCTCCAGTCGATGTTCTGACAGTCGTTCGATAACCCAATAAAGCATATGGCAACATCTCATGCCAACCTCGGTGATTGTCAATCATTTTCCTCAGGATCTTCTTGATATTCTTATTGGCGGCTTCTACAGCTCCATTCATTTGAGGACGATAAGCGGTCGAGTTTCGGTGAGTAATCTTAAATTGCTCACATATCTCTCTCATCAAGTGACTATTGAGATTTGCACCGTTATCAGTAATGATGGATTCTGGTACTCCAAACCTGCATATCAAGTTATTGCGAACAAAATCAGCTACAACTTTCTTGGTTACCAACTTATAAGAAGTTGCTTCCACCCACTTGGTGAAGTAATCAATGGCGACCAAAATAAATCTGTGTCCATTAGAAGCGGCTGGCTCTATCGGACCGATGACATCCATGCCCCAAGCTACAAACGGCCAAGGTGAACTCATAGCATTAAGTTCGTGAGGCGGCACTCGAATCAGATCACCGTGCACTTGACATTTATGAAATTTCTGCACAAACTTACAACAATCATTTTCCATAGTCATCCAGAAATAACCGGCTCGAAGGATCTTCCTTGACAAAGTGAGCCCATTCATATGTGTTCCACAAACTCCAACATGTATCTGTTCAATAAGCTTTGCAGCTTCAACTGCATCGACACATCTGAAGAGACCCAAATATGGAGTTCTCCTATAAAGGACCTCTCCACTTAGAAAGAAATTGAGAGTCATACGACGTATTGACTTCTTTTGGTTGGATGTAGCATCTTCTAGATAAATACCAGACACCAAATATTTCTTTATATCAAAATACCATGGTAAACCGTCAGGTTCTGCCTCAACATGTGAACAATGAACTGGATGTTCTCTCAACTCTATATCCAGTGGATCAATATAGTCAGTATCCGGATGTTTAATCATTGAAGCGATGGTGGCAAGAGCATCGGCCAACTCATTTTGTATCCTGGGAGTATGTCTGAACTCGATCTTGCGAAATCTCTTGCATAACTTCTGTACATACTGTACGTAAGGTATGATCTTGGGTTTTTCACAGCCCATTCTCCTTGAACTTGATGAATCAACAAGTCTGAATTTCCAATGACGAGCAACTCGTAGACATTCATGTCGATGGCCATTTTCAAACCAAGAACACAAGCTTCATATTCGGCCATGTTGTTTGTGCAATTAAATCGTAGCTTAGCTGCCATGGGATAGTGTTGACCAGATTCTGACACTAGAACCACCCCAATACCTTTTCCCTGGTGATTTGCTGCTCCATCAAAGAATAATCTCCAACCAGGATATGCTTCAGAAATATCTTCACCTACAAATGACACTTCTTCATCATGAAAATAAGTCTTGAGCGGTTCATATTCTTCGTCAACAGGATTCTCTGCAAGATGATCAGCCAAGGCTTGTGCCTTTATCGCCTTTTGAGTCACATACACAATATCAAATTCACTCAACAACATTTGCCATTTAGCTAATTTTCCGGTTGGCATCGCCTTCTGGAAAATATACTTCAACGGGTCCATTCTGGAAATGAGATATGTAGTGTAAGAAGACAAGTAATGCCTCAATTTCTGAGCAAGCCAAGTCAAAGCACAACATGTTCTCTCCAACAGAGTGTATCGAGACTCATATGGAGTAAACTTCTTGCTTATGTAATAGATAGCTCTTTCCTTCTTCCCTGTCTCATCGTGTTTACCGAGCATGCATCCGAATGCACTATCTGATACGGACAAATATAGCAACAAAGGACTCCCTTCTCATGGAGGAACCAATACTGGCGGATTTGACAAATACCTCTTGATAGCATCAAAAGCAGTCTGACACTCTTCAGTCCACTTCGTCGGAGCGTCTTTCTTCAACAACTTGAAGATAGGCTCACATACCACGGTTGATTAAGCTATGAATCGACTAATGTAGTTCAACCTCCCTAAGAAACTCATCACCTCTTTTCTCATCTTCGGCGGAGGTAACTCTTGAATTGCTTTAATTTTAGAAGGATCGAGCTCTATACCCCTTCTACTGACTATAAATCCCAACAACTTGCCGGCTGGAACTCCAAAAGCGCATTTGGCGGGATTTAATTTTAAGTTGTAACGACGCAAATGATCAAAGAACTTCTTCAAATGCATCAAGTGGTCTGAACTCTCGCGGGACTTGATTATGATGTCATCTACATACACCTCAATCTCCTTATGAATCATGTCATGAAATATGGTCGTCATAGCCCTCATATAGGTAGCACCAGCATTCTTGAGGCCGAATGGCATCACTCTGTAGTGATATACACCCCATGGTGTAATAAAAGCTGTCTTTTCCGCGTCTTCTTCATCCATCAAAATTTGGTGATAACCTGCATAACAGTCCACAAATGACTGCATATCATGTTTGGCACAGTTGTCAATCAAAATATGAATATTCGGCAACGGAAAATTATCTTTAGGACTAGCTTTGTTGAGATCCCTGTAATCGACACAAATTCTGATTTTCCTGTCTTTTTTAGCGACCGAAACAACGTTGGCCAACCATGTTGGGTATTGAGTCACTTCTACTAGCCGAGACTCAATCTGCTTGGTGATCTCTTCTTTAATCTTTAAACTCAACTCAGGCTTGAACTTCCGAGTTTTTTGCTTCACCGGCTCAAACCCTGGGTTAATCGGTAGTTTATGAGATACAACATCGGTACTCAACCCTTGCATATCACCGACTTCCCAAACAAACACATCACTATATTCGGCAAGAAAGTGAACCAGGCTCTCCTTCTGAACCTCATTTAGGTGGGTGTTGATTTTAACCTCTTTGACACACTCTTGGTTGCCCAGGTTTACCGTTTCAGTTTCTTCTAAATTTGGCTTATACTGATTTTCAAACTGACGAAATTCCTTGGCAACATACTCTGGTTCCTCACTTTCCTCTCTGTAATCATCAACCTCATCATCACCTGCCTCATTTTGTTCATTCAGCTCGTGACACGACATGAAATTGGCAGGTTTAAAATTTACCTTACTGAAACCATAAATAAACGAAGTTAGAAAATCATAGAATGACAAATGGTTAAATAAAAAAATTAAAAAATAAAAGAGGCTTTCATAAAAAATGGAAAATGATGCAAACTTTGGCCATGGCAGAACCATATTGCCTTTTTAAACATCACGACGGGAATTTAAAGTTCAAATAGTTAAAAAGAAAATGCAAAATGGTGGGTCTCGGGCCTCTTCCGTACTACCACCGATTTAAATATGCATAAAACGATGCCCTTGTACCAAGGAGTTCGGGAGACCAGGATGGGCGTGGAGGTCCAGTTCTGCAACGTCTCTCCGGGCTCAACATCACGGAGTCCTGTCAGCTCGACCTCTTCTTCAATAATAGCATCTATCTCTTCAAAAAGGCCACAGATTCCTTCCCCCAGGTTCTCCTCCTCTGCATGATCACGAACTGGGAATGATTGATATAGATGAGCGATTGGTTTAGCTAATGCTTGATCATTCTTCTTTTTCAGCTTCAAATCATCATCTGTGGGGACGTACCCCAAACCATATCTAGCTCCTTTGACGGGGACCGGAACAGGCTCAATAATTCCTTGGAAATTTCTTCCCAATCCAACACCTGGTTCAAAACCATTCTGCAGCATCACAGTGGCTATCATCTTATACACGGCAGGCATATGAGGCTGTGGGGCCAAATCCTCACCAGTGGCATTTACCAGCTCCACTTTATAGAAATCGGTACCCCGAGACACTTCATCAATAATCGGAGCCTGTCTACCAGAGCGATTCCCTTCACCATGAATAACCAACTCTTCATTTCTCCAAACGAGCTTCATCATCTGATGCAAAGTAGAGGGCACAACTCCAGCCATATGAATGAAAGGCCTTCCCAGAAGAAGGTTGTAACTTGTATCAATATCTAAGACTTGGAACTGTGTGCTGAACTCTGCCGGACCCAATTGGATGACCAGATTTACCACTCCCAAGGTATCTCTTTGGACCCCATCAAAAGCCCTTACGTTGACTTGGTTTTGCTCCAACTTTCCCAAGTCAAAATGTAACTGCTTCAGTGTCGACAATGGACAAATATTTAAGCCGGATCCGTCATCTACCAAGAAACAATTTATTACCTTCTCATGACATATCACAGTGATGTGTAGCGCCTTGTTATGTGACCTCCCTTCAATAGGCAGCTCATCGTCACAAAAGCTGATTCGGTGCCCTCGAATAACTTGATGAATCATGGCAGCCACATTATCACTACTTGTACCTGAGGGTACATATGTGTCATCGAGAGCTTTCATTAAGGGCCGCCTATATGATTGAGAACTCATCAACAGGGCCCACATGGAGATCTGAGCCGGGGTCTTCTCTAAATGTTTGACGATGGAATAATCCTTTGGTTGCATCCTTCTCCAGAATTCTTCCGCTTCTCCCTCGCTTATCGGCCTCTTAGCCTGGTCCTTCTTCTGTCCTCCGAGAGCAAGCTCGTCAGGAGTGTAACACCTTCCAGATCTGGTCATGCCTTGAGCAGCAGCGGTTTCAATAACAAACTTAGGTTTGACGAGAGTTTCTGACGGCACCAAGGCAACAACCTTTGTAGGTGTCAAAATAACAAACTCTCTCTTTTATTTGACGCTTAAAGAAGCGACAGCCCTTTCCAAGTCCTCATGCAAAATGGGAGTAATCATCTTTGTTCCACACCCGTCTTCATCTGTTTCAATCATATTAACATTGCCACCTCCATGATTTGGCAACGGGTTTGTATTGACATTTGGTGCCGCCGGTCGGAGAGAAACTACCTCCTGATCGATCAGATCCTGGATTTTGTGCTTAAGGTTGATACAATCTTCTGTGTCATGTCCAACACTATTGGAATGATAAGCACATCTTTGATCTGGTTTGTAGAACTTTGAATTGACATCCACGGGCTTGGGCCCCACAGAGTGGATGTATCCAGCCGCGGCTAGTCTCTCAAATAGTTTGGTCCGGCTTTCAGCAAGTGCGGTAAAGTTCCTTGAAGGACTTTTTTCAAATCTGGGTCGGGAAGGGTCATAACCACTTTGCTGAGGTGGAGGCACCTGCTGATAATTTCGGGTATTCGGACGAGGAGCTTGGCTTCTAGGATAAGGGTTTGTTTGATAATTTGGCGATGGAGCTTGGTAATTCGGGAGGGTTTTTTGATATAATGGAGCTTGGACTTGATAAACGGGTGAAGCTGCTCGGTAGCTCGACTGTACATTGGCATAGTTGGGAGCAATATTCTGATAAGGGAATGGAATCTGGTAAGGTTGAGGGTAATTTGGGTATATGGGGGAAAGCACGATGGGTCGGGTATGGGTCAGCTAGAAGAAAAGGACAGGAATTGGGGTTTAAGAGCTGTTTGGGCTGCTTAAAAAAAAAGGATATTAAATGGGGGTGGGCTGAAAATTGGTTGGGCTCTCTTTTGCTGATAAAAAAAATGGGCTAGGATGGGAATTTAATAAAGGCCTGGGATTCTCTGGGAATTAGCTTTGCTGAAAAAGAAATAAAAGGGCCCAAACTTGGTCTCTAGTTAATAAAGCTACCAATTTAGTCAATTGGCCAATGTAATTAGATTTTAAAATAAGGCGAATTAATATAATTAATTAACAAACTTCTTAAGGTTATCAAAAATAAAATAATTAATTAAAAAATAAACTAAAAATTCAAAATATAAGCTAGAATAATTAACCAAGTATTTATATAAAACCAAGTATTACTCTTAATATTATTTTTTCAATTTTTGAAAATTAATAAAATTTTAATAGCTATACGAATAATTATATAAGTCATATACACTAGCTAAAACAATATCAGAAGTGTCAAAACCTTATTTTAAATAACTCGCAATCTAAAATTTATTTATTATTATTATTTTATTTTATTATATATATATATATATATATATCATTATTTATAAAATTAATTATTTCAAATTGTTTAAACTCGAGAAGCTCGCTAGTTAATTATATCGGGGAGGTCAAAATTGGATGTCAACAACTCTCCCTCATTTTGCTTGGATTGATGCAAGAAATTCGAGAAAAATGAAATTGACCAAACCAATTTTGACCGGCCACATATTCGTCCTTAGAAAAAGGATTTGGTACGGACTTTAAGAAATCATGGCCGAACCCCAAAAATGGGTTTCCTACATATCTCAGGCTATATGAGAGTTCAGGCCACTTGTAGTTCGATACGCTTGATTTAACGCATGATTTTGAACAAAAAAATCAAAAGTCATCTTGATACCGGATTATGAAGGTACCAAAATGCTCGAGAATAAGATTCGAGAACAAATATGGGAATACAGCCGAGTTTTCGACAATCGAGCCCGCCTGCATATCCTTAAGCTCAAGGACTCAGGCTGCTTGCAGTTCGACTCAATCGGTTGAAAAGGAAATCTATTATGTTAGACAACCTTTGGCTCTGGATAAGTGACAAATAAATCGAGTATGAACAGGAGGCTTGTAACCTCTTAGTCATGAATGTGGCGCGCTTCACACCCATAATTAAAAACTTACACGGATATAATTTCCAAGGCTCTTGGCGCATTGTCACTCAAATTGGAAACTTGCCTTCGGCAGAACCTAAATTTCCGGATGCAAAATGAGACTGACAAATCGAAAGAAAAACCCGCATGCCTTATGATAGGGGTATGGTTTGATTGTGGTGGAAGTCGCTCCTCTGCTCGCGTCCTGAGAGTTTGATACTCCTCTTTGGACTGTGTCCCAGTTCGCTGCTAAGAAAAAGTTCCACGTTGTGCTGCATCCCTCTTGATGTCGTCTGCACCTGTGGTATGTTTTGGAGAATTCATCCTTTCGGATGCTCTCGAAAAAGACTGAGACAAAACTCGTCAGCATAAAAATGCAATTTAAATGGGAGACAGTGTCTTTTACCGTGTTGACACTTAATCGTTCTCCTCAATATTTGACGTCAACTCAATTGGTTTGACGTAAAGCAAATAAAACTTATAACTTATGTTTGCAATATAATCTTCAATGTACTCTTCATTTGATGTCGAGATAAATAAAACTTGATGCATTGTTGGTATTCTCTTGATGTCGTCTTTAATGATTCTTTCGGTGTTTAGTCTCGCCAAAATAATAGATGCAGTTGATGTTGATGGGTAAATACATCTCTTGAGATGCACGATTCCTTCTTTGGCAATGCATAATTTCTTACGGGGCATGAATATCTTCCCGCGATGCATGAATTCCGCAAGGTATGAAATCTTCTTGCGATGTATAAATCTCTGCGAGGCATGAATATCTTCTCGTCATGCATAATTTCTGCGAGGCATGAAATCTTCTCGCGATGCAATAAATTTCGCAAGGTATGAAATCCTCTTGCGATGTATAAATTTCTGCGAGAGATGGAATCTTCCCGCGACGCATAAATTTCGCAAGGTATGAAATCTTCTTGCGATGCTTGGATATTAACTCGCGATGCATGATTATTCGCTATGCATGAATATTAACTCGCGATGCATGATCTTCTACGGGGCATGAATATCAACTCGCGATACATGATCTTCTGCGGGGCATGAATATCTTCCCGCGATGCATAAAATTTTGCGAGGGATGAAATCTTCTCGCGATGCATAAATTCCGCAAGGTATGAAATCTTCTTGCGATGTACGAAATTTGCGCTGCATGAGTATTAACTTGCCATGCATGAGAATTAACTCGCGATGCATGATCTTCCGCGATGCATGAATATTAACTCGCGATGCATGATTTTCCGCGATGCATGAATATTGACTCGCGATGCATGATCTTCCGCGATGCATGAATATTGACTCGCGATGCATGATCTTCCGCGATGCATGAATATTAACTCGCGATGCATGATTTTTCGCGATGCATGAATTTCCGCGATGCATGAATATTGACTCGCGATGCATGATCTTCCGCGATGCATGAATATTGACTCGCGATGCATGAATATTGACTCGCGATGCATGATCTTCCGCGATGCATGAATATTGACTCGCGATGCATGATCTTCCTTGATGCATGACTAATGATAAAATGATTTTCCAAATAATGCATCGTCTTGATCGATAATAAACTAAATGACCCCTCCGGGTATTGTATTGTCTTGATTGACAAAATAAATGATCCCTCCGGGTAATGCATAATATCATATCTGTCATTATGATGCAAATGATTTCCTTTACGGGAACCGTAACCTCTTCCTCACTTGATTCATCTTTGAATCTAGCTTGACGTTCCTTATAAACTTCATGTTGTTGGGAATTGACTGAAATAAACAAATCATATTCCCAAGTCTTCAACGTCAGTAATATAACATGGTTCTTGCAATCCAGGAAAACTATTAATTTTGGGAGAGTTTTCTCCTCCCTTGACTTCTCCATATTTATCGATCGAAGGAATCTGCTGATATCAAAGCAAAGATATAAACCTACATCCACAGAAAAATTGTTAGTTTTAAAACAAACTAATCTGTGTCGATTCTTCAATCGTCCGCTCCTCGTCCTGCTATCTCTGGTTGTTTTCCAGATCTCCCGACTCTTGATAGACAAGACAGGATATTTATGCCAAACAAATAAAACCTAAAAAGAAAATCTTTAAGAAAATAAACTTTTGAGAAGTGAATTCTGACAAAGGTCACTGCCAAGTGTCATGTCACGTCAGGCTTATCGAACTTCTCTGAAATTGATGATTGGGAGGTATATCTGATTATGCGATGGGGAGTATTCACAGTCACTTTAGATTGTCGATAAACCCATGTTTGAAATTTTGAGGCCATCCTCAAAATTTCTGTCCCGGTTGCAAATCTCCAAATACCTTCAGTCTTGGCTTGTTGAGAAAAAATCTTCTTCTAGAGAATTTTTGAGTCCCTCTTAAAAATTCTGTCCCAGTTTCTATTGTAAAGAGGAATAGAAATCTTATGGAAACATGACCGAACCCTTGTGGCGCCTACGTATCCCGCTGAGGCAGGAATCAGGTCAAACGTAGTTCCCCCTCAAAGGCTGACTAAGATAAGAAAATTACAAAGGAAACCGACCGAGGCCGACATAGGCCGCCTACGTATCTCATTCTTGAGAATTCAGGTTGAACGTAGTTCAGATACAAGGAAATATTTAAAAGGGAATAAATGGGGTAACCGAGGCCGACATAGGCTGCCTATGTATCTCATTCTTGAGAATTTAGGTCAGACGTAGTTCATTACAAGAGGGATAAAATTTAAGGCAAAGCAAATATAATCAAAATAGAATAATTACAAGTAAATGACAGAAAACACAAGCTGAACTTTACACATAGTATCTCTTGACAGCATCTGAGTTGATCCATTTTGGCCAAGCGGTACCATCCATCTCCGACAGGACCAAAGCACCTCTAGATAATACTTTACGAACCACGTAGGGTCCTTGCCAATTTGGTGCAAATTTTCCTTTGTACTCGTCTTGATGAGGAAAAATGCGCTTGAGTACTAACTGCCCAATTTCAAAAATTCTGGCTCTGACTCTCTTGTGGAAAGCTCAAATCATTCTCTGTCGATATAGTTGACCATGACAAACGGCAACCATTCTCTTTTCGTCAATCAAAGTTAATTGATCGATTCTCTTGCTAACCCATTCAGCATTACTCAACTCAGCTTCTTGGATGACTCTCAAAGACGGTATCTCAACTTCAGCAGGTATGACTGCTTCTGTTCCATATACCAACAAGTATGGAGTAGCTCCAGTCGATGTTCAGACAGTCATTCGATAACCCAATAAAGCATATGGCAACATCTCATGCCAACCTCGGTGATTGTCAATCATTTTCCTCAGGATCTTCTTGATATTCTTATTGGCGGCTTCTACAGCTCCATTCATTTGAGGAAGATAAGCGGTCGAGTTTCGGTGAGTAATCTTAAATTGCTCACATATCTCTCTCATCAAGTGACTATTGAGATTTGCACCGTTATCAGTAATGATGGATTCTGGTACTCCAAACCTGCATATCAAGTTATTGCGAACAAAATCAGCTACAACTTTCTTGGTTACCAACTTATAAGAAGTTGCTTCCACCCACTTGGTGAAGTAATCAATGGCGACCAAAATAAATCTGTGTCCATTAGAAGCGGCTGGCTCTATCGGACCGATGACATCCATGCCCCAAGCTACAAACGGCCAAGGTGAACTCATAGCATTAAGTTCGTGAGGCGGCACTCGAATCAGATCACCGTGCACTTGACATTTATGAAATTTCTGCACAAACTTACAACAATCATTTTCCATAGTCATCCAGAAATAACCGGCTCGAAGGATCTTCCTTGACAAAGTGAGCCCATTCATATATGTTCCACAAACTCCAGCAAGTATCTGTTCAATAAGCTTTGCAGCTTCAACTGCATCGACACATCTGAGGAGACCCAAATCTGGAGTTCTCCTATAAAGGACCTCTCCACTTAGAAAGAAATTGAGAGCCATTCGACGTATCGACTTCTGTTGGTTGGATGTAGCATCTTCTAGATAAATACCAGACTCCAAATATTTCTTTATATCAAAATACCATGGTAAACTGTCAGGTTCTGCCTCAACATGTGAACAATGAACTGGATGTTCTCTCAACTCT
>JABWTJ010000584.1:248841-301341 GCA_016801875.1 Solanum sitiens
CTAAGGTACAAACACACATTATCTTTCACAAATGACTTTTATATATAAAAAAAGTATTTTTCAACAATTGTTTTTAATTTTTATTTTTTTCCAAAATTTCCAAAAATTAGTAATAAATTAATAACAAATAGGAAAAATATCGAAAAAATATGAAATCAATAGAGAAAAATCACAAATTAATATAGCAACCTTAAAATAAAAAATTCAGTACATTTTAATTTTTAAAACGAGACGTAAAAAATAATAAACCATGATGGTATGCCACGCCTGATGTCGTTCGACGGTGTGGTGTCGAAGGGCGATGATGGCATGCCACGCTTGATGTCATTCGACCGTGTGGTGTCCAAGGGCGATGATGGCATGCCACGCCAGACGTCATTCGACCGTGCATATGGTCCAAGGGCGATGATGGCATACAACGCCCGACGTCGTTCGACCGTGTGCTGTCAAAGGGCCATGATGGTATGCCACGCCTGATGTCGTTCGACCGTGTGGTGTCCAAAGGCGATGATGGCATGCCACGCTAGACATCGTCTGACCGTGCGTATGGTCCAAGGGCGATGATGGCATACAACGCCCGACGTCGTTCGACCGTGTGCTGTCAAAGGGCCATGATGGTATGCCACGCCTGATGTCGTTCGACCGTGTGGTGTCCAAGGGCGATGATGGCATGCCACGCCAGACGTCGTCCGACCGTGCGTGTGGTCCAAGGGCGATGATGGCAGACAACGCCGGATGTCGTTCGACCGTGTGCTGTCAAAGGGCTATGATGGTATGCCACGCCTGATGTCGTTCGACCGTGTGGTGTCCAAGGGCGATGATGGCATGCCACGCCAGACGTCGTCCGACCGTGCGTGTGGTCCAAGGGCGATGATGGCATACAACGCCCGACGTCGTTCGACCGTGTGCTGTCAAAGGGCCATGATGGTATGCCACGCCTGATGTCGTTCGACCGTGTGGTGTCCAAGGGCGATGATGGCATGCCACGCCAGACGTCGTCCACCGTGCGTGTGGTCCAAGGGCGATGATGGCATACAACGCCCGACGTCGTTCGACGTGTGCTGTCAAAGGGCCATGATGGTATGCCACGCCTGATGTCGTTCGACCGTGTGGTGTCCAAGGGCGATGATGGCATGCCACGCCAGACGTCGTCCAACCGTGCGTGTAGTCCAAGGGCGATGATGGCATACAACGCCTGACGTCGTTCGACCGTGTGCTGTCAAAGGGCCATGATGGTGTGCCACACCTGATGTCGTTCGACCGTGTGGTGTCCAAGGGCGATGATGGCATGCCACGCCAGACGTCGTCCGATCGTGCGTGCAGTCCAAGGGCAAAGATGGCATGCAACGCCCGATATCGTCCTACTGTGTGTGCTGTCAAAGGGCCATGATTGCGTGTGACGCCCAACATCGTCCGACCGTGTGTGCTGCCCAAGGGCAATGATGGCATGCCACGCCTGACGTCGTACGACCGTGCGGGCAGTCCCAGGGCGATGATGGCATGCCACGCCTGACGTCGTTCGACCGTGCGGGAAGTCCCAGGGCGATGATGGCATGCCACGCCTGACGTCGTCCGATTGTGCATGCTGTCCAAGGGCGATGATGGCATGCCACACCCAACGTCGTCTGACCGTGTGTGCTGCCCAAGGGCGATGATGGCATGCTACGCCCGACGTCGTTCGACTATGTCACCTAGTCCAAAGGCGATGATGGCATGCATTACCCAGCGTCGTTCGACCGTGTCAAGTAGTCAAAGGCATTGATGGCATGCCACGCCCGTCGTCGTTCGACCGTGCGTGCAATCCAAGGGCGATGATGGCATGCCACGCCCGACGTCGTCCGACCGTGCGTGCAGTCCAAAGGCAATGATGGCATGCCACGCCCGACGTCGTCCGACCGTGCGTGCTGTCAAAGGGCCATGATGACATGCCACGCCCGACGTCGTCCAACCGTACGTGCTGTCCAAGGGCGATGATGGCATGCCACGTTCGACGTCGTCCGATCGTATGGGCTGCCTAAGGGCGATAATGGCATGCCAAGCCCGACGTCGTCCGACCGTGTGTGCTGCCCAGGGGCCATGATGGCATGCCACGCCCGACGTCGTTCGACCGTGCGTGTGGTCCAAGTGCGATGATGGCATACAACGCCCGACGTCGTTCGACCGTGTGCTGTCAAAAGAGCCATGATGGTATGCCACGTCTGATGTTCGACCGTGTGGTGTCCAAGGGCGATGATGGCATGCCACGCCAGACGCCGTCCGATCGTCCGTGCAGTCCAAGGGCGATGATGGCATGCAACGCCCGACGTCGTCCTACTGTGTGTGCTCTCAAAGAGCCATGATTGCATGCGACACCCGACATCGTCCGACCGTGTGTGCTGCCCTAGGGCGATGATGGCATGCCATGCCTGACGTCGTTCGACCGTGCGGGCAGTCCCAGGGCGATGATGGCATGCCACGCCTGATGTCGTCCGATCGTGCATGCTGTCCAAGGGCGATGATGGCATGCCACACCCAACGTCGTCTGACCGTGTGTGCTGCCCAAGGGCGATGATGGCATGCCACGCCCGACGTTATTTAACCGTGTGTGCTATCCAAGGGCGATGATGCTATGCCACGCCCGACGTCGTTCGACCGTTGTCACCTAGTCCAAAGGCGATGATGGCATGCATCGCCCAATGTCGTCCGACCGTGTTAAGTAGTCCAAAGGCACTGATGGCATGCCACACCCGACGTCGTTCGACCGTGCGTGCAGTCCAAGGGTGATGATGTCATTCCACGCCCGACGTCGTCCGACCTTGCGTGCAGTCCAAAGGCGATGATGGCATGCCATGCCTGATGTCGTCCGACCGTGCGTGCTGTCAAAGGGCCATGATGACATGCCACGGCGTGCTGTCCAAGGGCGATGATGGCATGCCACGTCCGACGTCATCCGACCATGTGTGCTGCATAAGGGCGATGATGGCATGCACTTCCCGACGTCGTCCGACCGTGCGTGCTGTTCAAGGGCAATGATGGCATGCCACGCCCGACGTCGTTCGATTGTGCATGCAGTCAAGGGGCGATGATGGCATGCCACGGTCTACGTTGTCCGACCGTGTGTGCTGTCATAGGGCCATGATGGCATGCCACGCCCGATGACGTTCGACCATGCGTGCTGTCCAAGGGCGATGATGGACTACCACGTTCGACCGTGTATGCTGCCCAAGGGCGATGATGGCATTGTACGCCCGACGTAGTTCGACCGTGCGTGCAGTCCAAGGGCGATGATGGAATGCCACGCCCAACGTCGTCCGACTGTATGTGCTGTCAAAGGGCCATGATGGCATGCCACGCCCGACGTCGTTCGACCGCGCGTGCTGTCCAAGGGCGATGATGGAATGCGATGCCCGACGTCGTCCTACCGTGTGTGATGACCAATGGAGATGATGGCATGCCACGCCCGACGTCGTCCAATCGTGTCACCTAGTCCAAAGGCGATGATGACATGTTACGCCCAATGTCGTCCGATCGTGTGTGCTGCCCAAGGGCGATGATGACATGCCATGCCCGACGTCGTTCGACCGTGCGTTCTATCCAAGGGCGATGATGGAATGCCACGCTCGATGTCGTTCGATCGTGTCAACTAGTCCAAAGGCAATGATGGCATGCCACGCCGGACATCGTCCGACCGTGTGTGCTGCCCGAGGGCTATAATGGCATGCCACGGGCGACGTCGTCCGACCGTGTGAAGTAGTCTAAAGGCGATGATGGCATGCCACGCCTGACGTCGTCTGACCGCGTGTGCAGTCCAAGGGCAGATTTTGCAGTCCACGCCCGTTCTGCGCAGGCCTTGGCAAATGTCGCCTGGCCGTGGACGTGGAATGCCCGTACTGCGTACGTAGACCAATTTGCCCCTTGACATCTCACTTGGCTTTAAAATCGCACCCGACATTCCAAAAAACCTCTTAAAGCGACATCGTTATTAGTCCCTTAACATGTCATTAGTCTTGACAAACGAACTCAACGTCACAAAAAACCTCGCAATAGGGCTTAGTTATTGGACAAGAGCTTCATCGTCGTAGAACGTATATCTCAACACTTAGGGCGGACCGACCGGCCAATCCCAAAGTCCAACTACGAGCTTTTTAACTGCAACAACTTAAATATACGCTATTGGAGCTGGAATTACCACGGATTCTAGCACCAGACTTTCCCTCCAATGGATCCTTGTTAAGGGATTTATATTGTACTCATTCCAATTACCAGACTCATAGAGCCCGGTATTGTTATTTATCGTCACTACCTCCCCGTGTCAGGATTGGGTAATTTGCGCGCCTGCTGCCTTCCTTGGATGTGGTAGCCGTTTCTCAGGCTCCCTTTCCAGAATCGAACCCTAATTCTCCGTCACCCGTCACCACCATGGTAGGCCAATATCATACCATCAGAAGTTGATAGGGCTGAAATTTTAATGATGCATCGCCAGAACGATGGCCGTGTGATCCATCGAGTTATCATGAATCATCGCAGCAACGGGTTGAGCCCGCGTCAACCTTTTATCTAATAAATGCATCTCTTCCAGAAGTCGGGGTTTGTTGTACGTATTAGCTCTAGAATTACTACGGTTGTCTGAGTAGTAGATACCATCAAATAAACTATAACTGATTTAATGAGCCATTCGCAGTTTCACAGTCTGAATTTATTCATACTTACACATGCATGGCTTAACCTTTGAGACAAGCATATGACTACTGGAAGGATCAACTAGTTAGAATTCCTCAATGACGCCGCGTGCCGCATGAGAGAGGCGTGCCCGTTCGAGCACGGTCGGGTCCAAGGCGAGCGCGGCAATCATTCGCAAGGAGCATTCGTTTTGGGCAGATAGGAGCCGGTGAAGGCCCCATGCCCACTGCGTCTACCGTATCCGATAATTCGAGGCGCCGCTCGCGGACCACGCCATCGCACGACGAAGTGAGGGAAGGCGTGGGATGCGAGAGCGTCTTTTGGGTTCACCCCGCACATGGAATGCGAGGGGAGAAAGGCGACCGATTGCACGTGCACAATGCCTTGGTAGTAGGTATGCAACACAGGATTCCGACGTCCATCAAGCCTAGGTTGCGCATCATACGCCACCCAGATGGCATGCGAGTTAGGACGTCGCTGCTCAAAGCAGGGATCCAACCTAAGCACACATGCCCAATACCACTCATGCGCTGTACGTGAATAGCTCCAACGATGCACGCTCGACATCTACCTCGACGCCCGACATAAGATGTCGTGCGACGATGTCGAATGCCTTCTTTGCAAAGCAAATGCTATACCTGCTGTTGCGCGCGTGTCTAAGGGAGTTGAGAATTCAATCACTGCAGAGATTGTTGGAGGAAGACGAAGGTTCACACAGGGGAACTGCCCACGGCCGATCCATAGTAGCGTCTGGCCGTACATGGCCTTACGTGCCCCGTGCGCGCGACGCCTAGAGTTAGCCGTAACAGAAGCTCTAGAACTTCCCACTCGCCCGAAAGCACTGTTGTTCCCACACCAAACGCTTCTATAAAAGCGATCGTGAGAAGTTCCCTCGGCAACGCACGGTCGCCCTGCAGACGTCGCTGGCATGTTTTTGTAAGCGCCCAAAGGCTTAGCACGGACAAGCCATGCATGCCATCAAACGCCCATGCAGCACGCCTACTAAGCCAACAGGACGCCCATGACGTCCGCCTTGTTACACCTCAGTCGCCCCGCAGACGTCGCCGACATGTTTTTGTAAGCGCCCAACGACATAGCACGAACGAGCCATGGATTCCATCAAGCGCCCACGCAGCACGCCTACTAAACCCAACAGGACGCCCTTGACGTCCGTGTGCTTTCGCCTCAAACGCACCGCAGACGTCGCCGACGTGTTTTTGTAAACAGCCAACGGCGTAGCACGAACAAGCCATGCATGCCATCAAGAGCCCACGCAGCACGCCTACTAAGCCCACAGGACGCCCGTGACGTTGGCCTGCCTTCACCTCACTCGCCCCGTCGACGTCGCCGGCGTGTTTTTGTAAACGCCCAACGGCGTAGCACGGACAAGCCATGCATGCCATCAAGCGCCCAGGCAGCCCGCCTACTAAGCCCACAGGAAGCCCGTGACGCCCTCCTGCCTTCGCCTCACTCGCCTCGTCGACGTCGCATGCGTGTTTTTGTAAACGCCCAACGGCGTAGCACGGACAAGCCATGCATGCCATCAAGCGCCCACGCAGCACGCCTACTAAGCCCACGGGATGCGTATGCCGTCCGCCTGCCTGCGCCTCAGTCTTCCTCCAACACCTCTACCCCCCTTATATATGTTTAAAAAAGTTTTACCCACGGGACAGGAGTAAACATGGACTTTCTTTAGAATTATAATGGAAATGTACAACCCAAATATGCACGTTCTAAGGTACAAACACACATTATCTTTCACAAATGACTTTTATATATAAAAAAAGTATTTTTCAACAATTGTTTTTAGTTTTTATGTTTTTCCGAAATTTCCAAAAATTAGTAATAAATTAATAACAAATAGGAAAAATATCAAAAAAATATGAAATCAACACAGAAAAATTACAAATTAATATAGTAACCTTAAAATAAAAAATTCAGTACATTTTAATTTTTAAAACGAGACGTAAAAAATAATAAACCATAAAAATAAATTATAAAATAATGATTAAATGTCGGAAAAATACGGAAATGCTCGAAAACACTTCTAAACTTGTCAAAGTAATGATGGGCTACATATTTGCACAAATAAAAGATGTTTCAATATCGTATGAACCATAAAAGTAATGAAAAATGATATGAATGAGCAACGTGAGGCGGAAACGTTGAGAATAGATAATATAAAGTAGATGAATATGTTTGTTATGCATGAAGATTGTTTCAAACTCCTTTGATTTATGTACGGCATGAACATCCACATGTTTTGACTAGAGCTCGAACAATGTCGCGCAAGCCACGACCGATGCGGGAAAGCCACGGCCGACCGTTGTGTGCAGGCACGTCCGACAACGGCCGATCGTGTGTGCTGTCCAAGGGTTATGATGGCATGACACGCCCGACAATGGCAGCCGTGTGTGCTGTCCAAGGGCAATGATGACATGCCACGCCCGACGTCGTTCGACATATGTGTTGTCCAACGGCTATGGTGGCATGCCACGCCCGACGTCGTCCGACCGTGTCAACTAGTCCAAAGGCGATGATGGCATGCCACGCCCAACGTCGTCCGACCGTGTCAACTAGTCCAAAGGCGATGATGGCATGCCACGCCCGACGTCGTCCGACCGTGTCACCTAGTCCAAAGGCGATGATGGCATGCATCGCCCGACGTCGTCCGACATTGTCAAGTAACCCAAAGGCATTGATGGCATGCCACGCCCGACGTCATCCGACCGTGCGTGCTGTCCAAGGGCGATGATGGCATGCCACGCCCGACGTCGTTCGACCGTGCGTGCAGTCTAAGGGCTATGATGGAATGCCACGCCCGACGTCGTCTGACCGTGTGTGCTGTCAAAGGGCTATGATGGCATGCTACTGTTTTATCCGAAAAAGAGATTTTTTAATAAATTTCGACCTTTTAGAGTCGCCACTTAATTTTTGAGAAAAAATCAAGAAAAATATGTTTTCAAAAGACTTAAACAGATAAAATCATTTGAAAACCTTAAAAGGGGTTCGGGGATTCCTATTAATGCTTTAGGAAGGTGTTAGGCACCTAAAACATCCGTCTAAAACGGTTTTCCAACAACTAACATAGTTTGGCTAAAAACTTATATTAAATTGATTTGAGAAATTATTAGAATGGAAAGTTTAAAATACTAACTTATTTTCTAAGTGAATTATTTGCAAAAAGGTTATTAATTTTAAGTCGATAAAACATCTACAGCATTTGCGGGGCTTCGGATTTTTCTAACTTTTAAACTAAATGACAATTAGAGCAATTAAATATTGGAAAGCAAATAAAGAGAGAGGGAAAGAGACTTGGGTCTAAATCCGGGTTTCTGTCCGCCTTGACCGAAATTTGGACCCACCTGTTTTGGGTTTTGACCCATTTGACTTTCGGGTTTTCGACCCATTTCTTTTGTACCTGTCCTAGTCTAAACAAATAATAACACAAAGTAAATACAATAAAGTAAAAGACAACAAGGGCTTATGCCCAGAATAAATACAATGCGACATAGTCAAAAGTAAAAAAGGGGATTCTTTGGTTCCAACTTCTTCAATTCTCCAATTCTTCAAACTCCGGGACCTGTTCGTCATTTTGGAGTGGGTGACTCGATAAAGGATTTGGGACCTTCGTGGTCCAAAGGAAAAAGCGAAAGAAGGGATGAGTTCTCGGCGAACTCGGACGAATTTTTCCCATGCAAAACAACAGATAAAAAATGTGTAAGTAACACTCAAAATAGTTCACAAGAAAGAATAAAGTAATCAAACACTTTTGGAAATGAAACTCCGAAAGAGAAGAAACAATAGTATGCCAAGCAAATGATAAAAGAACTATTCGTAGATAAGTCTTCCCCCTCAAATAGGATCAGAAAGTATTTTAACCTCACACTAAAGAAAAATAGACTAGTCGAATTAGCCAACAAAATCAAATATTGCATTAAAGAAGCATCACCATAATACTTTCACATAATAAAGATTTAATAATGGTCAAATATTGTTTACAGTTAACAAAACACTCATGGGCACAATTTAATAGAGAGGGAAAACGATTATTAATTCAAAGGAGAAGCTTTTACAAATGACATCAAAATTAGAAACCTCCTATTTTCTACAAAATCTTAGAACCAAAATATAAAATAAAATTAAAAAAAAAAATGCCAATTAGATTCCAATATACAATATCCCCTAAGCTATAGGAAAGATCAAGAAGACTCATTGAAAGGAAATTAAACGAGCCCTCAATGACACAAACATATATATATATATAGATTGATTTTAAGGCATCCTACATTGAGTGAGATTAAGGGACAACAAACATATCGCCAACCCAAACCAAAATAGGAGGTTAAACTTGCATGAAACCATAGATAATTACGCAATAAAAGATGCATTCTATCCCAAATGAATACGGAGATAAATAAAAAATATGTGTTAATGACTAAGAAATTCCAGATTTTCACACCATTCGAATAAAATCAAAACAAACTTAGCCGTATTTTAGAAAGAAAAAAAAAGGATAAAAGCGCTCTCCACTACATTTCGATTTGAAAGAAAGATGTGTATCATGAGATACTAACATGAAGTTTAAGCCTTGTACATGCACTAATCAGCCAAAACAAAGGTAATACGATGAAAGAAATAATTTGCAGGCATGAATAACAGACGAGTTCCCAAGTTTCATAACTTTAAATAATAATAATAAAAAAAAACATGTTAAGACAATTAGATACAGACCTATTAAAATTAATCTTAAACTATCACATGTAAGGACATATCGAAGAGAAAGATAAGTATTTCGAACAAATATGAAACTGAGACATGTCAAGGATGGAAGAGAATGAAACAAGGTGGCAACCAAGCAGTTAGCAGATGAAAGTTCTAAGAGAAAAAAGGGAAAAAAAAAAAATCAGCTGTCACCATGTTCGAACTTAGCGAAATTTTAGGAAAATCCCGTCAAAATGCAGCTACAATCAATACATGAACCTCAAGCTATGCACAAATAACAAGAGTAAGCTTAATTCTATTAAAATCTTATCAACGACAAATCATCATTTATGGTTCAAATCGATAAGAAAATAAGCAAAAATACGCACTTGATTCACACCACTTCCCAATATGAAGAAAACTTAGAAAGATAATCTTATCTAAAGAAAAAATACAGGTAGCACTAGCAGAAAACAAAGTAAACAGGCCATAGCAAAAGAGAACTGGAGAAAGCAGGGCAAGCTTAACATGGAATACGACATATTAAACAATTTTGAACCTGGGAAACACGAGTGAAATCTAGTATTTAGTGAAGATGACACCATATTTCAACAACAAAACAACCCAAACGAGGTGAGGATAAGGTTGTTACCTTCTTTGTGGCAGCAAAACAGAGACAACGAGCAAGGAGACAAAACTTTTACCACGCGAAACTCGAAACAAGCAGATCACTAAGAATCTGGACAACAACCTAAAAACGACACTCCAAACAGCTAATTCCCTTTTCGAAATGTAACTAGATATATTATATATATATATTTTAGACAACTCTATGTATTCTTCTTGAAATCATTTCCCCTTTTCGCTTCTCTGTTTTTTTTCTTTTTTCTTAATCTTCTCCCCTTTCCTTAACAAAAACCCTCGCAGAAGTCTCTCTTCTTTTTGTCAAGAAAGTCCCAAACCAGCAAAATTTTCAGCTTCAAAAAAAAAATCTCACTCCCAAAAAAAAATCTCCCCTTTCTTCCGAGAATAGATGTTATATATCCCCCAAAAAATAAGGGTTCATGAATGAACAGGGCGGGAGAAATTCCCCAAAGATTGGGGCAAAAAAGAGATTCTCCCCCCTGTTTCAAAATCGAAACCCCTAAAGAGATAAGGCTGAAGCTGTCACTAGTACGAGCCTGGTACAACTTCTCAACGGAAAAAGTCCGAGAGCCGTCCGATTTCGTCTCAAGGACGAGAGGGATGGCGAGATAACGCCACATTGCCCTGCTTTTCGTACGAGTATGCTGCCATCTTCTGAAAGTCACACAGCCGGACAGAGAAAAGTGGGAAGACGCATCACGCGCGATCAAGCTTGTTGTTCGCTTTGTGCGCGTTGGGAACTTTCCTGCGTTGTACAAATCGTCTTTCTCTTTCGGGAGGAAAGCACGATGGGTCGGGTATGGGTCAGCTAGAAGAAAAGGACAGGAATTGGGGTTTAAGAGCTGTTTGGGCTGCTTAAAAAAAAGGATATTAAATGGGGGTGGGCTGAAAATTGGTTGGGCTCTCTTTTGCTGATAAAAAAAATGGGCTAGGATGGGAATTTAATAAAGGGCTGGGATTCTCTGGGAATTGGCTTTGCTGAAAAAGAAATAAAAGGGCCCAAACTTGGTCTCTAGTTAATAAAGCTACCAATTTAGTCAATTGGCCAATGTAATTAGATTTTAAAATAAGGCGAATTAATATAATTAATTAACAAACTTCTTAAGGTTATCAAAAATAAAATAATTAATTCAAAAATAAACTAAAAATTCAAAATATAAGCTAGAATAATTAACCAAGTATTTATATAAAACCAAGTATTACTCTTAATATTATTTTTTCAATTTTTGAAAATTAATAAAATTTTAATAGCTATACGAATAATTATATAAGTCATATACACTAGCTAAAACAATATCAGAAGTGTCAAAACCTTATTTTAAATAACTCGCAATCTAAAATTTATTTATTACTATTATTTTATTATATATATATATATATATATATATATATATATATATATATCATTATTTATAAAATTAATTATTTTAAATTGTTTAAACTCGAGAAGCTCGCTAGTTAATTATATCGGGGAGGTCAAAATTGGATGTCAACAACTGTCCCTCATTTTGCTTGGATTGATGCAAGAAATTCGAGAAAAATGAAATTGACCAAACCAATTTTGACCCGCCACATATTCGTCCTTAGAAAAAGAATTGGTACGGACTTTAAGAAATCATGGTCGAACCCCAGAAATGGGTTTCCTACATATCTCAGGCTATATGAGAGTTCAGGCCACTTGTAGTTCGATACGCTTGATTTAACGCATAATTTTGAACAAAAAAATCAAAAGTCATCTTGATACCGGATTATGAAGGTACCGAAATGCTCGAGAATAAGATTCGAGAACGAATATGGGAATACAGCCGAGTTTTCGACAATCGAGCCCGCCTGCATATCCTTAAGCTCAAGGACTCAGGCTGCTTGCAGTTTGACTCGATCGGTTGAAAAGGAAATCTATTATGTTAGACAACCTTTGGCTCTGGATAAGTGACAAATAAATCGAGTATGAACAGGAGGCTTGTAACCTCTTAGTCATGAATGTGGCGCGCTTCACACCCATAATTAAAAACTTACACGGATATAATTTCCAACGCTCTTGGCGCATTGTCACTCAGATTGGAAACTTGCCTTCGGCAGAACCTAAATTTCCGGATGCGAAGACTGACAAATCAAAAGAAAAACCCGCATGCCTTATGATAGGGGTGTGGTTTGATTGTGGTGGAAGTCGCTCCTCTGCTCGCGTCCTGAGAGTTTGATACTCCTCTTTGGACTGTGTCCCAGTTCGCTGCTAAGAAAAAGTTCCACGTTGTGCTGCATCCCTCTTGATGTCGTCCGCACCTGTGGTATGTTTTGGAGAATTCATCCTTTCGGATGCTCTCGAAAAAGACTGAGACAAAACTCGTCAGCATAAAAAATGCAATTTAAATGGGAGACAGTGTCTTTTACCGTGTTGACACTTAATCGTTCTCCTCAACATTTGACGTCAACTCAATTGGTTTGACGTAAAGCAAATAAAACTTATAACTTGTGTTTGCAATATAATCTTCAATGTACTCTTCATTTGATGTCGAGATAAATAAAACTTGATGCATTGTTGGTATTCTCTTGATGTCGTCTTTAATGATTCTTTCGGCGTTTAGTCTCGCCAAAATAATAGATGCAGTTGATGTTGATGGGTAAATACATCTCTTGAGATGCACGATTCCTTCTTTGGCAATGCATAATTTCTTGCGGGGCATGAATATCTTCCCGCGATGCATGAATTCCGAAAAGTATGAAATCTTCTTGCGATGTATAAATCTCTGCGAGGCATGAATATCTTCTCGTCATGCATAATTTCTGCGAGGCATGAAATCTTCTCGCGATGCAATAAATTTCGCAAGGTATGAAATCCTCTTGCGATGTATAAATTTCTGCGAGAGATGGAATCTTCCCGCGACGCATAAATTTTGCAAGGTATGAAATCTTCTTGCGATGCTTGGATATTAACTCGCGATGCATGATTATTCGCTATGCATGAATATTAACTCGCGATGCATGATCTTCTACGGGGCATGAATATCAACTCGCGATACATGATCTTCTGCGGGGCATGAATATCTTCCCGCGATGCATAAAATTTTGCGAGGGATGAAATCTTCTTGCGATGCATAAATTCTGCAAGGTATGAAATCTTTTTGCGATGTACGAAATTTGCGCTGCATGAGTATTAACTTGCCATGCATGAGAATTAACTCGCGATGCATGATCTTCCGCGATGTATGAATATTAACTCGCGATGCATGATTTTCCGCGATGCATGAATATTGACTCGCGATGCATGATCTTCCGCGATGCATGAATATTGACTCGCGATGCATAATCTTCCGCGATGCATGAATATTAACTCGCGATGCATGATTTTCCGCAATGCATGAATTTCCGCGATGCATGAATATTGACTCGCGATGCATGATCTTCCGCGATGCATGAATATTGACTCGCGATGCATGAATATTGACTCGCGATGCATGAATATTGACTCGCGATGCATGATCTTCCTTGATGCATGACTAATGATAAAATGATTTTCCAAATAATGCATCGTCTTGATCGATAATATAATAAATGACCCCTCCGGGTATTGTATTGTCTTGATTGACAAAATAAATGATCCCTCCGGGTAATGCATAATATCATATCTGTCATTATGATGCAAATGATTTCCTTTACGGGAACCGTAACCTCTTCCTCACTTGATTCACCTTCGAATCTAGCTTGACGTTCCTTATAAACTTCATGTTGTTGGGAATTGACTGAAATAAACAAATCATATTCCCAAGTCTTCAACGTCAGTAATATAACATGGTTCCTGCAATCCAGGAAAACTATTAATTTTGGGAGAGTTTTCTCCTCCCTTGACTTCTCCATATTTATCGATCGAAGGAATCTGCTGATATCAAAGCAAAGATATAAACCTACATCCACAGAAAAATTGTTAGTTTTAAAACAAACTGATCTGTGTCAATTCTTCAATCGTCCGCTCCTCGTCCTGCTATATCTGGTTGTTTTCCAGATCTCCCGACTCTTGATAGACAAGACAGAATATTTATGCCAAACAAATAAAACCTAAAAAGAAAATCTTTAAGAAAATAAACTTTTGAGAAGTGAATTCTGACAAAGGTCACTGCCAAGTGTCATGTCACGTCATGCTTATCGAACTTCTCTGAAATTGATGATTGGGAGGTATATCTGATTATGCGATAGGGAGTATTCAGAGTCACTTTAGATTGTCGATAAACCCATGTTTGAAATTTTGAGGCCATCCTCAAAATTTCTGTCCCGGTTGCAAATCTCCAAATACCTTCAGTCTTGGCTTGTTGAGAAAAAATCTTCTTCTAGAGAATTTTTGAGTCCCTCTCAAAAATTTTGTCCCAGTTTCTATTGTAAAGAGGAATAGAAATCTTATGGAAACATGACCGAACCCTTGTGGCGCCTACGTATCCCGCTGAGGCAGGAATTAGGTCAAACGTAGTTCCCCCTCAAAGGCTGACTAAGATAAGAAAATTACAAAGGAAACCGACCGAGGCCGACATATGCCGCCTACGTATCTCATTCTTGAGAATTCAGGTTGAACGTAGTTCAGATACAAGGAAATATTTAAAAGGGAATAAATGGGGTAACCGAGGCCGACATAGGCCGCCTACGTATCTCATTCTTGAGAATTCAGGTCAGACGTAGTTCATTACAAGAGGGATAAAATTTAAGACAAAGCAAATATAATCAAAATAGAATAATTACAAGTAAATGACAGAAAACACAAGCTGAACTTTACACATAGTATCTCTTGACAGCATCTGAGTTGATCGGTTTCGGCCAAGCGGTACCATCCATCTCCGACAGGACCAAAGCACCTCCAGATAATACTTTACAAACCACGTAGGGTCCTTGCCAATTTGGTGCAAATTTTCCTTTGTACTCGTCTTGATGAGGAAAAATGCGCTTGAGTACTAACTGCCCAATTTCAAAAATTCTGGCTCTGACTCTCTTGTGGAAAGCTCGAATCATTCTCTGTCGATATAGTTGACCATGACAAACGGCAACCATTCTCTTTTCGTCAATCAAAGTTAATTGATCGATTCTCTTGCTAACCCATTCAGCATTACTCAACTCAGCTTCTTGGATAACTCTCAAAGACGGTATCTCAACTTCAGCAGGTATGACTGCTTCTGTTCCATATACCAACAAGTATGGAGTAGCTCCAGTCGATGTTCTGACAGTCGTTCGATAACCCAATAAAGCATATGGCAACATCTCATGCCAACCTCGGTGATTGTCAATCATTTTCCTCAGGATCTTCTTGATATTCTTATTGGCGGCTTCTACAACTCCATTCATTTGAGGACGATAAGCGGTCGAGTTTTGGTGAGTAATCTTAAATTGTTCACATATCTCTCTCATCAAGTGACTATTGAGATTTGCACCGTTATCAGTAATGATGGATTCTGGTACTCCAAACCTTCATATCAAGTTATTGCGAACAAAATCAGCTACAACTTTCTTGGGTACCAACTTATAAGAAGTTGCTTCCACCCACTTGGTGAAGTAATCAATGGCGACCAAAATAAATCTGTGTCCATTAGAAGCGGCTGGCTCTATCGGACTGATGACATCCATGCCCCAAGCTACAAACGGCCAAGGTGAACTCATAGCATTAAGTTCGTGAGGCGGCACTCGAATCAGATCACCGTGCACTTGACATTTATGAAATTTCTGCACAAACTTACAACAATCATTTTCCATAGTCATCCAGAAATAACCGGCTCGAAGGATCTTCCTTGACAAAGTGAACCCATTCATATGTGTTCCACAAACTCCAGCAAGTATCTGTTCAATAAGCTTTGCAGCTTCAACTGCATCGACACATCTGAGGATACCCAAATCTGGAGTTCTCCTATAAAGGACCTCTCCACTTAGAAAGAAATTGAGAGCCATACGATGTATCGACTTCTTTTGGTTGGATGTAGCATCTTCTAGATAAATACCAGACTCCAAATATTTCTTTATATCAAAATACCATGGTAAACCGTCAGGTTCTGCCTCAACATGTGAACAATGAACTGGATGTTCTCTCAACTCTATATCCAGTGGATCAATATAGTCAGTATCCGGATGTTTAATCATTGAAGCGATGGTGGCAAGAGCATCGGCCAACTCATTTTGTATCCTGGGAGTATGTCTGAACTCGATCTTGCGAAATCTCTTGCATAACTTCTGTACATACTGTACGTAAGGTATGATCTTTGGTTTTTTCACAGCCCATTCTCCTTGAACTTGATGAATTAACAAGTCTGAATTTCCAATGACGAGCAACTCGTAGACATTCATGTCGATGGCCATTTTCAAACCAAGAACACAAGCTTCATATTCGGCCATGTTGTTTGTGCAATTAAATCGTAGCTTAGCTGCCATGGGATAGTGTTGACCAGATTCTGACACTAGAACCGCCCCAATACCTTTTCCCTAGTGATTTGCGGCTCCATCAAAGAATAATCTCCAACCAGGATATGCTTCAGAAATATCTTCACCTACAAATGACACTTCTTCACCATGAAAATAAGTCTTGAGCGGTTCATATTATTCGTCAACAGGATTCTCTGCAAGATGATCAGCCAAGGCCTGTGCCTTTATCGCCTTTTGAGTCACATACACAATATCAAATTCACTCAACAACATTTGCCATTTAGCTAATTTTCCGGTTGGCATCGCCTTCTGGAAAATATACTTCATCGGGTCCATTCTGGAAATGAGATATGTAGTGTAAGAAGACAAGTAATGCCTCAATTTCTGAGCAAGCCAAGTCAAAGGACAACATGTTCTCTCCAACAGAGTGTATCGAGACTCATATGGAGTAAACTTCTTGCTTATGTAATAGATAGCTCTTTCCTTCTTCCCCGTCTCGTCGTGTTGACCGAGCACGCATCCGAATGCACTATCTGATACGGACAAATATAGCAACAAAGGAATCCCTTCTCGCGGAGGAACCAATACTGGCGGATTTGACAAATAGCTCTTGATAGCATCAAAAGCAGTCTGACACTCTTCAGTCCACTTCGTCGGAGCGTCTTTCTTCAACAACTTGAAGATAGGCTCACATACCACGGTTGATTGAGCTATGAATCGACTAATGTAGTTCAACCTCCCTAAGAAACTCATCACCTCTTTTCTCATCTTCGGCGGAGGTAACTCTTGAATTGCTTTAATTTTAGAAGGATCGAGCTCTATACCCCTTCTACTGTCTATAAATCCCAACAACTTGCCAGCTGGAACTCCAAAAGCGCATTTGGAGGGATTTAATTTCAAGTTGTAACGACGCAAATGATCAAAGAACTTCTTCTAATGCATCAAGTGGTCTGAACTCTCACGGGACTTGATTATGATGTCATCTACATACACCTCAATCTCCTTATGAATCATGTCATGAAATATGGTCGTCATAGCCCTCATATAGGTAGCACCAGCATTCTTGAGGCCGAATGGCATCACTCTGTAGTGATATACACCCCACGGTGTAATAAAAACTGTCTTTTCCGCGTCTTCTTCATCCATCAAAATTTGGTGATAACCTGCATAACAGTCCACAAATGACTGCATCTCATGTTTGGCACAGTTGTCAATCAAAATATGAATATTCGGCAACGGAAAATTATCTTTAGGACTAGCTTTGTTGAGATCCCTGTAATCGACACAAATTCTGATTTTCCCGTCTTTTTTAGCGACCAAAATAACGTTGGCCAACCATGTTGGGTATTGAGTCACTTCTACTAGCCGAGACTCAATCTGCTTGGTGATCTCTTCTTTAATCTTTAAACTCAACTCAGGCTTGAACTTTCGAGTTTTTTGCTTCACCGGCTCAAACCCTGGGTTAATCGGTAGCTTATGAGATACAACATTGGTACTCAACCCTTGCATATCACCGACTTCCCAAACAAACACATCACTATATTCGGCAAGAAAGTGAACCAGGCTCTCCTTCTGAACCTCATTTAGGTGGGTGTTGATTTTAACCTCTTTGACACACTCTTGGTTGCCCAGGTTTACCGTTTCAGTTTCTTCTAAATTTGGCTTATACTGATTTTCAACTGACGAAATTCCTTGGTAACATACTCTGGTTCCTCACTTTCCTCTCCGTAATCATCAACCTCATCATCACCTGCCTCATTTTGTTCATTCAGCTCGTGACAGGACATGAAATTGGCAGGTTTAAAATTTACCTTACTGAAACCATAAATAAACGAAGTTAGAAAATCAAAGAATGACAAATGGTTAAATAAACAAATTAAAAAATAAAAGAGGCTTTCATAAAAATGGAAAATGATGCAAACTTTGGCCATGGCAGAACCATATTGCCTTTTTAAACATCACGACGGGAATTTAAAGTTCAAATAGTTAAAAAGAAAATGCAAAATGGTGGGTCTCGGGCCTCTTCCGGACTACCACCGATTTAAACATGCATAAAACGATGCCCTTGTACCAAGGAGTCCGGGAGACCAGGATGCGCGTGGAGGTCCAGTTCTGCAACGTCTCTCTGGGCTCAACATCACGGAATCCTTTCAGCTCGACCTCTTCTTCAATAATAGCATCTATCTCTTCAAAAAGGCCACAGATTCGTTCCCCCAGGTTCTCCTCCTCTGCATGATCACGAACTAGGAATGATTGATATAAATGAGGGATTGGTTTAGCTAATGCTTGATGATTCTTCTTTTTCAGCTTCAAATCATCATCTGTGGGGACGTACCCCAAACCATATCTAGCTCCTTTGACGGGGACCGGAACAGGCTCAATAATTCCTTGGAAATTTCTTCCCAATCCAACACCTGGTTCAAAACCATTCTGCAGCATCACAGTGGCTATCATCTCATACACGGCAGGCATATGAGGCTGTGGGGCCAAATCCTCACCAGTGGCATTTACCAGCTCCACTTTATAGAAATCGGTACCCCGAGACACTTCATCAATAATCGGAGCCTGTCTACCAGAGCGATTCCCTTCACCATGAATAACCAACTCTTCATTTCTCCAAACGAGCTTTATCATCTGATGCAAAGTAGAAGGCACAGCTCCAGCCATATGAATGAAAGGCCTTCCCAGAAGAAGGTTGTAACTTGTATCAATATCTAAGACTTGGAACTGTGTGCTGAACTCTGCCGGACCCACTTGGATGACCAGATTTACCACTCCCAAGGTATCTCTTTGGACCCCATCAAAAACCCTTACGTTAACTTGGTTTTGGTCCAACTTTCCCAAGTCAAAATGTAACTGCTTCAGTGTCGACAATGGACAAATATTTAAGCCGAATCCGTCATCTACCAAGACACGATTTATGACCTTCTCACGACATATCACAGTGATGTGTAGCGCCTTGTTATGTGACCTCCCTTCAATAGGCAGCTCATCGTCACAAAAGTTGATTCGGTGCCCTCGAATAACTTGATGAATCATGGCAGCCACATTATCACTACTTGTACCTGAGGGTACGTATGTGTCATCGAGAGCTTTCATTAAGGCCCTCCTATGTGATTGAGAACTCATCAACAGGGCCCACACGGAGATCTGAGCCGGGGTCTTCTCTAAATGTTTGACGATGGAATAATCCTTTGGTTGCATCCTTCTCCAGAATTCTTCCGCTTCTCCCTCGCTTATCGGCCTCTTAGCCTGGTCCTTCTTCTGTCCTCCGAGAGCAAGCTCGTCAGGAGTGTAACACCTTCCAGATCTGGTCATGCCTTGAGCAGCAGCGGTTTCAATAACAAACTTAGGTTTGACGAGAGTTTCTGACGGCACCAAGGCAACAGCCTTTGTAGGTGTCAAAATAACAAACTCTCTCTTTTATTTGACGCTTAAAGAAGCGACAGCCCTTTCCAAGTCCTCATGCACAATGGGAGTAATCATCTTTGTTCCACACCCGTCTTCATCTGTTTCAATCATATTAACATTGCCACCTCCATGATTCGGCAACGGGTTTGTATTGACATTTGGTGCCGCCGGTCGGAGAGAAACTACCTCCTGATCGATCAGATCCTGGATTTTGTGCTTAAGGTTGATACAATCTTTTGTGTCATGTCCAACACTATTGGAATGATAAGCACATCTTTGATCTGGTTTGTAGAACTTTGAATTGACATCCACGGGCTTGGGCCCCACAGGGTGGATGTATCCAGCCGCGGCTAGTCTCTCAAATAGTTTGGTCCGGCTTTCAGCAAGTGCGGTAAAGTTCCTTGAAGGACTTTTTTCAAATCTGGGTCGGGAAGGGTCATAACCACTTTGCTGAGGGGGAGGCACCTGCTGATAATTTCGGGTATTCGGACGAGGAGCTTGGCTTCTAAGATAAGGGTTTGTTTGATAATTTGGCGATGGAGCTTGGTAATTCGGGAGGGTTTTTTGATATAATGGAGCTTGGACTTGATAAACGGGTGAAGGTGCTCGGTAGCTCGACTGTACATTGGCACAGTTGGGAGCAATATTCTGATAAGGGAATGGAATATGGTAAGGTTGAGGGTAATTTGGGTATATGGGGGAAAGCACGATGGGTCGGGTATGGGTCAGCTAGAAGAAAAGGACAGGAATTGGGGTTTAAGAGCTGTTTGGGCTGCTTAAAAAAAAAGGATATTAAATGGGGGTGGGCTGAAAATTGGTTGGGCTCTCTTTTGCTGATAAAAAAAAATGGGCTAGGATGGGAATTTAATAAAGGGCTGGGATTCTCTGGGAATTGGCTTTGCTGAAAAAGAAATAAAAGGGCCCAAACTTGGTCTCTAGTTAATAAAGCTACCAATTTAGTCAATTGGCCAATGTAATTAGATTTTAAAATAAGGTGAATTAATATAATTAATTAACAAACTTCTTAAGGTTATCAAAAACAAAATAATTAATTCAAAAATAAACTAAAAATTCAAAATATAAGCTAGAATAATTAACCAAGTATTTATATAAAACCAAGTATTACTCTTAATATTATTTTTTCAATTTTTGAAAATTAATAAAATTTTAATAGCTATACGAATAATTATATAAGTCATATACACTAGCTAAAACAATATCAGAAGTGTCAAAACCTTATTTTAAATAACTCGCAATCTAAAATTTATTTATTACTATTATTTTATTATATATATATATATATATATATATATATATATATATATATATATATATATATATATATATATATATACATATATATATCATTATTTATAAAATTAATTATTTCAAATTGTTTAAACTCGAGAAGCTCGCTAGTTAATTATATCGGGGAGGTCAAAATTGGATGTCAACTGTCCCTCATTTTGCTTGGATTGATGCAAGAAATTCGAGAAAAATGAAATTGACCAAACCAATTTTGACCGGCCACATATTCGTCCTTAGAAAAAGGATTTGGTACGGACTTTAAGAAATCATGGCCGAACCCCAAAAATGGGTTTCCTACATATCTCAGGGTATATGAGAGTTCAGGCCACTTGTAGTTCGATACGCTTGATTTAACGCATGATTTTGAACAAAAAAATCAAAAGTCATCTTGATACCGGATTATGAAGGTACCAAAATGCTCGAGAATAAGATTCGAGAACGAAAATGGGAATACAGCCGAGTTTTTGACAATCGAGCCCGCCTGCATATCCTTAAGCTCAAGCACTCAGGCTGCTTGCAGTTCGACTCGATCGGTTGAAAAGGAAATCTATTATGTTAGACAACCTTTGGCTCTGGATAAGTGACAAATAAATCGAGTATGAACAGGAGGCTTGTAACCTCTTAGTCATGAATGTGGCGCGCTTCACACCCATAATTATAAACTTACACGAATATAATTTCCAAGGCTCTTGGCGCATTGTCACTCAGATTGGAAACTTGCCTTCGGCAGAACCTACATTTCCGGATGCGAAACTGAGACTGACAAATCGAAAGAAAAACCCGCATGCCTTATGATAGGGGTGTGGTTTGATTGTGGTGGAAGTCGCTCCTCTGCTCGCGTCCTGAGAGTTTGATACTCTTCTCTGTGTCCCAGTTCGCTGCTAAGAAAAAGTTCCACGTTGTGCTGCATCCCTCTTGATGTCGTCCGCACCTGTGGTATGTTTTGGAGAATTCATCCTTTCGGATGCTCTCGAAAAAGACTGAGACAAAACTCGTCAACATAAAAAATGCAATTTAAATGGGAGACAGTGTCTTTTACCGTGTTGACACTTAATCGTTCTCCTCAACATTTGACGTCAACTCAATTGGTTTGACGTAAAGCAAATAAAACTTATAACTTGTGTTTGCAATATAATCTTCAATGTACTCTTCATTTGATGTCGAGATAAATAAAACTTGATGCATTGTTGGTATTCTCTTGATGTCGTCTTTAATGATTCTTTCGGCGTTTAGTCTCGCCAAAATAATAGATGCAGTTGATGCTGATGGGTAAATACATCTCTTGAGATGCACGATTCCTTCTTTGGCACTGCATAATTTCTTGCGGGGCATGAATATCTTCCCGCGATGCATGAATTCCGCAAGGTATGAAATCTTCTTGCGATGTATAAATCTCTGCGAGGCATGAATATCTTCTCGTCAGGCATAATTTCTGCGAGGCATGAAATCTTCTCGCGATGCAATAAATTTCGCAAGGTATGAAATCCTCTTGCGATGTATAAATTTCTGCGAGAGATGGAATCTTCCCGCGACGCATAAATTTTGCAAGGTATGAAATCTTCTTGCGATGCTTGGATATTAACTCGCGATGGATGATTATTCGCTATGCATGAATATTAACTCGCGATGCATGATCTTCTACGGGGCATGAATATCAACTCGCGATACATGATCTTCTGCGGGGCATGAATATCTTCCCGCGATGCATAAAATTTTGCGAGGGATGAAATCTTCTCGCGATGCATAAATTCCGCAAGGTATGAAATCTTCTTGCGATGTACCAAATTTGCGCTGCATGAGTATTAACTTGCCATGCATGAGAATTAACTCGCGATGCATGATCTTCCGCAATGCATGAATATTAACTCGCGATGCATGATTTTCCGCGATGCATCAATATTAACTCGCGATGCATGATCTTCCGCGATGCATGAATATTGACTCGCGATGCATAATCTTCCGTGATGCATGAATATTAACTCGCGATGCATGATTTTCCGCGATGCATGAATTTCCGCGATGCATGAATATTGACTCGCGATGCATGATCTTCCGCGATGCATGAATATTGACTCGCGATGCATGAATATTGACTCGCAATGCATGATCTTCCGCGATGCATGAATATTGACTCGCGATGCATGATCTTCCTTGATGCATGAATAATGATAAAATGATTTTCCAAATAATGCATCGTCTTGATCGATAATAAAATAAATGACCCCTCCGGGTATTGTATTGTCTTGATTGACAAAATAAATGATCCCTCCGGGTAATGCATAATATCATATCTGTCATTATGATGCAAATGATTTCCTTTACGGGAACCGTAACCTCTTCCTCACTTGATTCACCTTCGAATCTAGCTTGACGTTCTTTATAAACTTCATGTTGTTGGGAATTGACTGAAATAAACAAATCATATTCCCAAGTCTTCAACGTCAGTAATATAACATGGTTCCTGCAATCCAGGAAAACTATTAATTTTGGGAGAGTTTTCTCCTCCCTTGACTTCTCCATATTTATCGATCGAAGGAATCTGCTGATATCAAAGCAAAGATATAAACCTACATCCACAGAAAAATTGTTAGTTTTAAAACAAACTGATCTGTGTCAATTCTTCAATCGTCCGCTCCTCGTCCTGCTATATCTGGTTGTTTTCCAGATCTCTCGACTCTTGATAGACAAGACAGAATATTTATGCCAAACAAATAAAACCTAAAAAGAAAATCTTTAAGAAAATAAACTTTTGAGAAGTGAATTCTGACAAAGGTCACTGCCAAGTGTCATGTCACGTCAGGCTTATCGAACTTCTCTGAAATTGATGATTGGGAGGTATATCTGATTATGCGATGGGGAGTATTCAGAGTCACTTTTGATTGTCGATAAACCCATGTTTGAAATTTTGAGGCCATCCTCAAAATTTCTGTCCCGGTTGCAAATCTCCAAATACCTTCAGTCTTGGCTTGTTGAGAAAAAATCTTCTTCTAGAGAATTTTTGAGTCCCTCTCAAAAATTCTGTCCCAGTTTCTATTGTAAAGAGGAATAGAAATCTTATGGAAACATGACCAAACCCTTGTGGCGCCTACGTATCCCGCTGAGGCAGGAATCAGGTCAAACGTAGTTCCCCCTCAAAGGCTGACTAAGATAAGAAAATTACAAAGGAAACCGACCGAGGCCGACATATGCCGCCTACGTATCTCATTATTGAGAATTCAGGTTGAACGTAGTTCAGATACAAGGAAATATTTAAAAGGGAATAAATGGGGTAACCGAGGCCGACATAGGCCGCCTACGTATCTCATTCTTGAGAATTCAGGTCAGACGTAGTTCATTACAAGAGGGATAAAATTTAAGACAAAGCAAATATAATCAAAATAGAATAATTACAAGTAAATGACAGAAAACACAAGCTGAACTTTACACATAGTATCTCTTGACAGCATCTGAGTTGATCGGTTTCGGCCAAGCGGTACCATCCATCTCCGACAGGACCAAAGTACCTCCAGATAATACTTTACGAACCACGTAGGGTCCTTGCCAATTTGGTGCAAATTTTCCTTTGTACTCGTCTTGATGAGGAAAAATGCGCTTGAGTACTAACTGCCCAATTTCAAAAATTCTGGCTCTGACTCTCTTGTGGAAAGCTCGAATCATTCTCTGTCGATATAGTTGACCATGACAAACGGCAACCATTCTCTTTTCGTCAATCAAAGTTAATTGATCGATTCTCTTGCTAACCCATTCAGCATTACTCAACTCAGCTTCTTGGATGACTCTCAAAGACGGTATATCAACTTCAGCAGGTATGACTGCTTCTGTTCCATATACCAACAAGTATGGAGTAGCTCCAGTCGATGTTCTGACAGTCATTCGATAACCCAATAAAGCATATGGCAACATCTCATGCCAACCTCGGTGATTGTCAATCATTTTCCTCAGGATCTTCTTGATATTCTTATTGGCGGCTTCTACAGCTCCATTCATTTGAGGACGATAAGTGGTCGAGTTTCGGTGAGTAATCTTAAATTGCTCACATATCTCTCTCATCAAGTGACTATTGAGATTTGCACCGTTATCAGTAATGATGGATTCTGGTACTCCAAACCTGCATATCAAGTTATTGCGAACAAAATCAGCTACAACTTTCTTGGTTACCAACTTATAAGAAGTTGCTTCCACCCACTTGGTGAAGTAATCAATGGCGACCAAAATAAATCTGTGTCCATTAGAAGCGGCTGGCTCTATCGGACCGATGACATCCATGCCCCAAGCTACAAACGGCCAAGGTGAACTCATAGCATTAAGTTCGTGAGGCGGCACTCGAATCAGATCACCGTGCACTTGACATTTATGAAATTTCTGCACAAACTTACAACAATTATTTTCCATAGTCATCCAGAAATAACCGGCTCGAAGGATCTTCCTTGACAAAGTGAGCCCATTCATATGTGTTCCACAAACTCCAGCAAGTATCTGTTCAATAAGCTTTGCAGCTTCAACTACATCGACACATCTGAGGAGACCCAAATCTGGAGTTCTCCTATAAAGTACCTCTCCACTTAGAAAGAAATTGAGAGCCATACGACGTATCGACTTCTTTTGGTTGGATGTAGCATCTTCTAGATAAATACCAGACTCCAAATATTTCTTTATATCAAAATACCATGGTAAACCGTCAGGTTCTGCCTCAACATGTGAACAATGAACTGGATGTTCTCTCAACTCTATATCCAGTGGATCAATATAGTCAGTATCCGGATGTTTAATCATTGAAGCGATGGTGGCAAGAGCATCGGCCAACTCATTTTGTATCCTGGGAGTATGTCTGAAGTCGATCTTGCGAAATCTCTTGCATAACTTCTGTACATACTGTACGTAAGGTATGATCTTTGGTTTTTTCACAGCCCATTCTCCTTGAACTTGATGAATTAACAAGTCTGAATTTCCAATGACGAGCAACTCGTAGACATTCATGTCGATGGCCATTTTCAAACCAAGAACACAAGCTTCATATTCGGCCATGTTGTTTGTGCAATTAAATCGTAGCTTAGCTGCCATGGGATAGTGTTGACCAGATTCTGACACTAGAACCGCCCCAATACCTTTTCCCTGGTGATTTGCTGCTCTATCAAAGAATAATCTCCAACCAGGATATGCTTCAGAAATATCTTCACCTACAAATGACACTTCTTCATCATGAAAATAAGTCTTGAGCGGTTCATATTCTTCGTCAACAGGATTCTCTGCAAGATGATCAGCCAAGGCCTGTGCCTTTATCGCCTTTTGAGTCACATACACAATATCAAATTCACTCAACAACATTTGCCATTTAGCTAATTTTCTGGTTGGCATCGCCTTCTAGAAAATATACTTCAACGGGTCCATTCTGGAAATGAGATATGTAGTGTAAGAAGACAAGTAATGCCTCAATTTCTGAGCAAGCCAAGTCAAAGCACAACATGTTCTCTCCAACAGAGTGTATCGAGACTCATATGGAGTAAACTTCTTGCTTATGTAATAGATAGCTCTTTCCTTCTTCCCTGTCTCGTCGTGTTTACCGAGCATGCATCCGAATGCACTATCTGATACGGACAAATATAGCAACAAAGGACTCCCTTCTCGTGGAGGAACCAATACTGGCGGATTTGACAAATAGCTCTTGATAGCATCAAAAGCAGTCTGACACTCTTCAGTCCACTTCGTCGGAGCGTCTTTCTTCAACAACTTGAAGATAGGCTCACATACCACGGTTGATTAAGCTATGAATCGACTAATGTAGTTCAACCTCCCTAAGAAACTCATCACCTCTTTTCTCATCTTCGGCGGAGGTAACTCTTGAATTGCTTTAATTTTAGAAGGATCGAGCTCTATACCCCTTCTACTGACTATAAATCCCAACAACTTGCCGGCTGGAACTCCAAAAGCGCATTTGGCGGGATTTAATTTCAAGTTGTAACGACGCAAATGATCAAAGAACTTCTTCAAATGCATCAAGTGGTCTGAACTCTCGCGGGACTTGACTATGATGTCATCTACATACACCTCAATCTCCTTATGAATCATGTCATGAAATATGGTCGTCATAGCCCTCATATAGGTAGCACCAGCATTCTTGAGGCCGAATGGCATCACTCTGTAGTGATATACACCCCACGGTGTAATAAAAGCTGTCTTTTCCGCGTCTTCTTCATCCATCAAAATTTGGTGATAACCTGCATAACAGTCCACAAATGACTGCATCTCATGTTTGGCACAGTTGTCAATCAAAATATGAATATTCGGCAACGGAAAATTATCTTTAGGACTAGCTTTGTTGAGATCCTTGTAATCGACACAAATTTTGATTTTCCCGTCTTTTTTAGCGACCGAAACAACGTTGGCCAACCATGTTGGGTATTGAGTCACTTCTACTAGCTGAGACTCAATCTGCTTGGTGATCTCTTCTTTAATCTTTAAACTCAACTCAGGCTTGAACTTCCGAGTTTTTTGCTTCACCGGCTCAAACCCTGGGTTAATCGGTAGCTTATGAGATACAACATCGGTACTCAACCCTTGCATATCACCGACTTCCCAAACAAACACATCACTATATTCGGCAAGAAAGTGAACCAGGCTCTCCTTCTGAACCTCATTTAGGTGGGTGTTGATGTTAACCTCTTTGACACACTCTTGGTTGCCCAGGTTTACCGTTTCAGTTTCTTCTAAATTTGGCTTATACTGATTTTCAAACTGACGAAATTCCTTGGCAACATACTCTGGTTCCTCACTTTCCTCTCCGTAATCATCAACCTCATCATCACCTGCCTCATTTTGTTCATTCAGCTCGTGACACGATATGAAATTGGCAGGTTTAAAATTTACCTTACTGAAACCGTAAATAAACGAAGTTAGAAAATCAAAGAATGACAAATGGTTAAATAAACAAATTAAAAAATAAAAGAGGCTTTCATAAAAAATGGAAAATGATGCAAACTTTGACCATGGCAGAACCATATTGCATTTTTAAACATCACGACGGGAATTTAAAGTTCAAATAGTTAAAAAGAAAATGCAAAATGGTGGGTCTCGGGCCTCTTCCAGACTACCACCGATTTAAACATGCATAAAACGATGCCCTTGTACCAAGGAGTTCGGGAGACCAGGATGGGCGTGGAGGTCCAGTTCTGCAACGTCTCTCCTGGCTCAACATCACGGAATCCTGTCAGCTCGACCTCTTCTTCAATAATAGCATCTATCTCTTCAAAAAGGCCACAAATTCCTTCCCCCAGGTTTTCCTCCTCTGCATGATCACGAACTGGGAATGATTGATATATATGAGGGATTGGTTTAGCTAATGCTTGATCATTCTTCTTTTTCAGCTTCAAATCATCATCTGTGGGGACGTACCCCAAACCATATCTAGCTCCTTTGACGAGGACCGAAACAGGCTCAATAATTCCTTGGAAATTTCTTCCCAATCCAACACCTGGTTCAAAACCATTCTGCAGCATCACAGTGGCTATCATCTTATACACGGCAGGCATATGAGGCTGTGGGGCCGAATCCTCACCAGTGGCATTTACCAGCTCCACTTTATAGAAATCGGTACCCCGAGACACTTCATCAATAATCGGAGCCTGTCTACCACAGCGATTCCCTTCACCATGAATAACCAACTGTTCATTTCTCCAAACGAGCTTCATCATCTGATGCAAAGTAGAAGGCACAGCTCCAGCCATATGAATGAAAGGCCTTTCCAGAAGAAGGTTGTAACTTGTATCAATATCTAAGACTTGGAACTGTGTGATGAACTCTGCCGGACCCACTTGGATGACCAGATTTACCACTCCCAAGGTATCTCTTTGGACCCCATCAAAAGCCCTTACGTTGACTTGGTTTTGCTCCAACTTTCCCAAGTCAAAATGTAACTGCTTCAGTGTCGACAATGGACAAATATTTAAGCCGGATCAGTCATCTACCAAGACACGATTTATGACCTTCTCACGACATATCACAGTGATGTGTAGCGCCTTGTTATGTGACCTCCCTTCAATAGGCAGCTCATCGTCACAAAAGCTGATTCGGTGCCCTCGAATAACTTGATGAATCATGGAAGCCACATTATCACTACTTGTACCTGAGGGTACGTATGTGTCATCGAGAGCTTTCATTAAGGCCCGCCTATGTGATTGAGAACTCATCAACAGGGCCCATACGGAGATCTGAGCCGGGGTCTTCTCTAAATGTTTGACGATGGAATAATCCTTTGGTTGCATCCTTCTCCAGAATTCTTCCGCTTCTCCCTCGCTTATCGGCCTCTTAGCCTGGTCCTTCTTCTGTCCTCCGAGAGCAAGCTCGTCAGGAGTGTAACACCTTCCAGATCTGATCATGCCTTGAGCAGCAGCGGTTTCAATAACAAACTTAGGTTTGACGAGAGTTTCTGACGGCACCAAGGCAACAGCCTTTGTAGGTGTCAAAATAACAAACTCTCTCTTTTATTTGACGCTTAAAGAAGCGACAGCCCTTTCCAAGTCCTCATGCACAATGGGAAATCATGTTTGTTCCACACCCGTCTTCATCTATTTCAATCATATTAACATTGCCACCTCCATGATTCGGCAACGGGTTTGTATTGACATTTGGTGCCGCCGGTCGGAGAGAAACTACCTCCTGATCGATCAGATCCTGGATTTTGTGCTTAAGGTTGATACAATCTTTTGTGTCATGTCCAACACTATTGGAATGATAAGCACATCTTTGATCTGGTTTGTAGAACTTTGAATTGACATCCACGGGCTTGGGCCCCACAGGGTGGATGTATCCAGCCGCGGCTAGTCTCTCAAATAGTTTGGTCCGGCTTTCAGCAAGTGCGGTAAAGTTCCTTGAAGGACTTTTTTCAAATCTGGGTCGGGAAGGGTCATAACCACTTTGCTGAGGGGGAGGCACCTGCTGATAATTTCGGGTATTCGGACGAGGAGCTTGGCTTCTAGGATAAGGGTTTGTTTGATAATTTGGCGATGGAGCTTGGTAATTCGGGAGGGTTTTTTGATATAATGGAGCTTGGACTTAATAAACGGGTGAAGGTGCTCGGTAGCTCGACTGTACATTGGCACAGTTGGGAGCAATATTCTGATAAGGGAATGGAATCTGGTAAGGTTGAGGGTAATTTGGGTATATGGGGGAAAGATTTTGGAGATTAAGGGGTGGACTCTGATATAATGGAACTTGAGCGTTTGGATAGGTGGGGGTAGTATTATGGTTATTGGGATGATTGGATTGCAGGTAGTAGGCTTGGTGAGACTTTGGGGAAGGCCTGGAATGATCTTGGGAATGTGACGATTTTCTGGGGGGTTTTCTTCCCCCATACGAGACAGCGGCAACTTCCTCTCTTTTCTTCCTCATCAATCCTGAAGCTCCAGGTGACACGGATACACGGGCTATCTTCCCCAATTTCAAACCGTCTTCGATAGTCTCACCAACTTTGACTATCTCGGCGAATTTAGCTCCGACTAGCAACATGATTCTGTCGTAGTATTCCGGCTCTTGCACCCGCACAAACACTTCCACAATCTCTTTCTCTGTCATGGGCGGCCTTACTTTTGCTGCTTCCTTCCTCCATCTATAGGCAAACTCCCTATAGCTTTCAGTTGGTTTCTGCTTCATCTTCCCTAGAGAATACCGATCGGGAACTATCTCAACATTGTATCCAAATCGGTCAATGAAGTCTTTGGCCAGCGCATTCCAACTGGGCCACTGCCTGGTTTCATGTGATGTAAACCACTCGATGGCCTCCCCACATAGACTTCGGCTGAAAAACCGCATCAACAAGGCCTCATCCCTGCCAACTCCCACGAGCTGGTCACAATATGCTCTCAGATGAGCCATGGGGTTGCCTACTCCCCCGAAGGTGTCAAACTTTGGAATTTTGAACCCTTCGGGAAGGTTCAAATCTGGGTGGATGCACAACTCTTCGTAACTGAGTCCAACGACGTCTGGGATGCATTGTATCTCTTTCATAGCCCTTTTGATTTCCTCTTTTATATCGACCTTTGCATTCTCCTTTGCCTTCCATTCTCTTTCCTGTTCTTCATAGTGATCCAACTCAGAACCGTGCACCTCGTGCTCGGCAGGAACGGGAACTTGGAAGGTGGCTCTTTTTGGGAGGGGTGGGGCTATAGAGGGACTTGGAACATTTTGGGCAGTCTGGTAGTTCTGTGGGTAAGCCTGAGGATTGGTGTTCTGATTTAAATGGTGATGAGGTGTTTGGGGATTGAAGGCAGTTTGATTTTGATTTTGGTTTTGATTTTGTGGCGGTGGGGCGGTTTGAGTATTCTGAGGATGGGGTGGCATTTGAGGGTGGTTATTTGGAAGAGGCGATGGAGTTTGGTAAGATACAGAAGCGTATTGGGGGTTTTGGGTTGTTAGATCTATCATAGACGGATTATGCAAAGGTGTAGAAGGCTGATTCTGAGTTGGATCCGTATTTGATGAAGGAAAGTAGATCGGAGGTCTTCCATCAGCAATATTAGGACCAAATCCAGGTGGAGGCATATCTTGTCTTCGTTGCATTTCAACTCTCATTTCAGCAATCTATTGCATCAGCTGCATGATCAGTTCGTTCTGTTCCGCTACGGTGGGCTGAGCCACCACAACGTCAGTAAGACTTACTTCGTCGTTGTTGTCTCCCATGACTGTCTTTCCTCTGTCTGAATTTTGTTTAGGGAAGGAATCTGTAGGACCTTTCGATCTGGTGAAGTAGGGATGATCTGCCAGCTTTGATCGACACAGATCAGTTTAAAAGTACCTGAGAAGCGAAACAACTCAAAGGCAGATTTGTCAGTACAGATTTAGAGTACAAAATGCATAATATCACCTAGAGAGCAGGTAAACACACAAGTTGCTTTGTTTGAGGATATCTTCAACCCACGAGTACGGACGAAAACAATTTTTTTTTTTTTAACAAGCAGGAGTTTGCTTTTATTTTTTTTTGACACTGTCTCAGAAAGGCTAAATCACGTTGAGCTATTGATTCTTCTGCGGCTGTTCTTCGATGTTCGTTGATCTGATCTTCACATTTCCTTGTACCGTAAGGGGAGGAGAATGAAAATTTTTAAAGATAGGGGCCGGGCCGGGAGAGGCTGCCTACGTATCTCACAAGGAGAATTCAGGCCCAACATAGTTCGAGTTCGGGATAAAATATTTTCATTCATTCTTTCATTACGGTTACAAGGAAATTGAAAGACAACATTGGAATTCTTAAAAGATAACATGATGATGACACGTTAGTCATTTCTCTTCTTGTTGCAGCGTCACTCTCTTCCTTTCAGACGACCCAGAAATGGAGGATTGTAGACAATTTCCTCACCGTCGTCCTCCTCAGTCAATTCGGGGTGAGCGTTGTCGGGACCACTATTGGCCCCTTGCTCACGGATAGTGTATTTTCTGCGCATTTTCTAAAGTTTGTCTATCATGTCATGGTGGAACGCCTTGTTCTTCTTCCTTAATGCCAACATCCTTTCTTTCATAGCGATGAATTCCGTCATTTCCGCTTTCAGTTCTTTATCTAGTGACACATTTTTGGCCAACAGACTCGCGGTTTTTGAATCTATCTCCGCTTCTCTTGCCTCTCTTTCTTGAATCTGTAATCGAAGCATGTCTAATTTTTGGCTTAGATCCTCTCTTTCTTCCTTAATACTTTTCTTCCTCTTTTCTTTTGACATCAATTCTTCGTCCAGTGTCGCAGTCGCAGCTTTGTAGACTGACGTGGCAACTTCGACCCTAAGCCCCTCCTCTCTGACCTCTTGAATCTGTCGTGTGATTTGTTCTATCTTTCTTTGTAACTCCTCTCCAGTGAGCCTCATCTGGATATTCTTACCCTTATCCATAGCAGTGATTTGCTTTTCCTGAGACAATAGAGTAATGTTTAGGATTTGTCGTATGAGAGATGTCTTTTGAGTGAGAAACTTAAGACTCGGGAAATTTTGGTCGGACATTTTGTAACAGTGACTTGTTTGTATTTTTTGGAAATTTTAGAAAAAGAGTGGGTTTTCGATATCCTCATTCACAACAACACAACACATAAGTAGTTAAATAGCACATATATCGCGTCCTAACCATGCATGTGACCCTTTTGTGCCAAGGGTAGGCCTAGCGAATCTGAAGGATGTATTGCATCATTTGAAACAATGTTGTTGCACCCCAAAAATGACTTTAATTAAAATTATAGCGTTCGTTACATAACTTCAAACAAAATGGGGTACATTTTCAGGGAGGGGGATATAATGCGAATACAGATAGAAAACAATCCCACGAAGGGGAGTTAGAAGGTTGATGGCTCTGCTCCTCTTCTGGCTTTCTTTACTTCTTCGCGGATAATGCACTTGCTTGTGAACATGTACGGCTCAGCGAACGCAGCTTTGGAAGATATTGGTATGACTTGTAGAGTGTTCATCTGCTTGTCCAGGACCGCATCCAAACGCATCAGACAAGTCCTTGTATCAGTTAACTCTTGTGACGTCCCAGCCAAAACCCTCTGATTTTATAACTCTCGGAACTTGTATTCTTGCTCCTTTTGCTGAAATTCTTGTTCCCTTTTCTGAAATTCCTGCTCCCTTTTCTGAAAATCCTGCTCCCTTTGCTGAAATTCTTGCTCCCTTCGGTCCCATTCTTGCTGAAAATGATATGCATGGATTTGAACCCTTGTCTGTACGTCTTCAATTTCTCGACCTGCGCGCGGTGTTGGATTCACTACACCACACAGATCATTCTGCAACCATGTCTTGTATTCGTCAACATAACCAGCTTCATATCTGTTTTCAGCCATATCCCATTTCATGTTGACACGTCCAGCCCACTCTTGAAGGATGATCTTGGCGAAAGGTATTTTTCCGCTCTCGCTGTAATCGACAATAAAAGAGCTAGCATCCCCTTGGACGGGTGTGATTTGTGTTCTACCAAATTGCCGCATCACCCTAGCTGGGTTGTAGGGCCGTAATCCTCTGATGCCGGGAAGGACTAAAAATGGAAGTTTTGCCCCTTGTGCTGCTATCCTCTCAGACTTGAAGTTCGGCAGCATCCATTGTATATCTCCTTCTTTCAAATCATAAAATACCCTTGCCCACGCTCCCCTGGTGGTATGAATTGGGAATCTCCAAATGCTTAGGTAGAATTCATAATTATCAAGGGGACTCGTCTGGCTTGGCTTGGCCAACTCTTGTGATCGGGCGCCGTCCCTTTTGCAAAGATGTTCAGTCATCCACCATTGAAGTAGAATGTTGCAACCTTGGAAAAACGGAAATCCATTCTTGCACAAACTCAAATATCGATAAATATCGGCCAAAATGATTGGGGCCAAACTGCAGTATTTCTTTTCTTCTTGTTTCTTGCCTATTCCTCTGAAAATGGCGTCCACTACCATCACGACCCGGGTGTCGATATTCATTCCTTCATCTTTTGGGAAAACCATAGTTCCTAAAAGGCATGCGGAGAATGCAATGACTTGACTTTGCCTCCAAGTACTGTGATCGTGGAATTCGTTTAGAAATTGATCGAAATAACTATCATGCCCCCATCTTTCAAAGAATATCATTAACGGTATATCATGGGTTTCCAACCAATTAGCTCTTACTAGTAACAATATGTCTCTCAATTCTCCGGCAGTTGGCCTATCTGGTAGAAGGATGTGATGATCGGGACATTTTTTTCTTTTACCACACGTCCCAATAGAGTCTATACAATCTTTAATTTCCTCCAATGTCGGTGTTATTTTGACATCTCCAAATCGAAAGACCATCCTTTTGTCATCCCAAAACCGAGTGATAACCTCGATAAACGTGGGCCAAACCTTGAAATCCATTATCGAAGGTAGGTGACCCAGGTGAATCGAGATTTCTCTCTTTTGACAATCTTTGAGGTTGTCCCACCATACACGGAGAATGTCTGGCGTCTTGGTGACCATGTTGAAATAAAGAAACTGACTCGACATCTACAAAAACATACAACCAATTAATTTCCACCCCCTACGATACAACAAACATTTAAACACGCAATACATCCTTCAGAACACACAATATGATCGTCCTATCGAGCCGTGGGCTCTTTGGAATCAAGGTGGTCTTTCTAATGGGCCCAACACTCCTTGGGTGTTGGGTCGTCTTAGGCCAATGCGCTATTTTCGGGATTGGATCACGCTCTATCTTAGTTTAACTAAGAGTGGGTTGTATTTAGAGTGGAAAGGGTAACCCAAGCGGACTACTTGGGCTGGGACAGTTAACGATCGTTGACTATCAAGTAGCCAACTACGCTCGTCAGGGTGTCCCGAGAAAATATTTGGTTAACGAACGACTGCGAACCCGCATAATCGTCCTTTAGTGAAAATAAAACAATCGTCGTTTGACGGAATTATGATATGCCATGAATGCAACAGTTTAATAAAGCGATAAAGTAAAAAAATAAACAATTATATACATAGCCAAATAAAGTTAGTTTTAAGGTTAGAATCCTCCTAGTTCTCCAGCGGAGTCGCCATTTCTGTTTTATCCGAAAAAGAGATTTTTTAATAAATTTCGACCTTTTAGAGTCGCCACTTAATTTTTGAGAAAAAATCAAGAAAACTATGTTTTCAAAATACTTAAACAGATAAAATCATTTGAAAACCTTTACAGGGGTTCGGGGATTCCTATTAATGCTTTAGGAAGGTGTTAAGCACCTAAAACATCCGTCTAAAACGGTTTTCCAACAACTAACATAGTTTGGCTAAAAACTTATTTTAACTTGATTTGAGAAATTATTAGAATGGAAAGTTTAAAATACTAACTTATTTTCTAAGTGAATTATTTGCAAAAAGGTTATTAATTTTAAGTCGATAAAACATCTACAGCATTTGCGGGGCTTCGGATTTTTCTAACTTTTAAACTAAACGACAATTAGAGCAATTAAATATTGGAAAGCAAATAAAGAGATAGGGAAAGAGACTTGGGTCCAAATCCGGGTTTCTGTCCGCCTTGACCGAAATTTGGACCCACCTGTTTTGGGTTTTGACCCATTTGACTTTCGGGTTTTCGACCCATTTGTTTTGTACCTGTCCTAGTCTAAACAAATAATAACACAAAGTAAATACAATAAAGTAAAAGACAACAAGGGCTTATGCCCAGAATAAATACAATGCGACATAGTCAAAAGTAAAAAAGGGGATTCTTTGGTTCCAACTTCTTCAATTCTCCAATTCTTCAAACTCCGGGACCTGTTCGTCATTTTGGAGTGGGTGACTCGATAAAGGATTTGGGACCTTCGTGGTCCAAAGGAAAAAGCGAAAGAAGGGATGAGTTCTCGGCGAACTCGGACGAATTTTTCCCATGCAAAACAACAGATAAAAAATGTGTAAGTAACACTCAAAATAGTTCACAAGAAAGAATAAAGTAATCAAACACTTTTGGAAATGAAACTCCGAAAGAGAAGAAACAATAGTATGCCAAGCAAATGATAAAAGAACTATTCGTAGATAAGTCTTCCCCCTCAAATAGGATCAGAAAATATTTTAACCTCACACTAAAGAAAAATATACTAGTCGAATTAGCCGACAAAATCAAATATTGCATTAAAGAAGCATCACCATAATACTTTCACATAATAAAGATTTAATAATGGTCAAATATTGTTTACAGTTAACAAAACACTCATGGGCACAATTTAATAGAGAGGGAAAACGATTATTAATTCAAAGGAGAAGCTTTTACAAATGACATCAAAATTAGAAACCTCCTATTTTCTACAAAATCTTAGAACCAAAATATAAAATAAAAAAAATAATAAAAAAAAATGCCAATTAGATTCCAATATACAATATCCCCTAAGCTACAGGAAAGATCAAGAAGACACATTGAAAGGAAATTAAACGAGCCCTCAATGACACAAACATATATATATATATAGATTAATTTTAAGGCATCCTACATTGAGTGAGATTAAGGGACAACAAACATATCGCCAACCCAAACCAAAATAGGAGGTTAAACTTGCATGAAACCATAGATAATTACGCAATAAAAGATGCATTCTATCCCAAAAGAATACGGAGATAAATAAAAAATATGTGTTAATGACTAAGAAATTCCAGATTTTCACACCATTCGAATAAAATCAAAACAAACTTAGCCGTATTTTAGAAAGAAAAAAAAGGATAAACGCGCTCTCCACTACATTTCGATTTGAAAGAAAAATGTGTATCATGAGATACTAACATGAAGTTTAAGCCTTGTACATGCACTAATCAGCCAAAACAAAGGTAATACGATGAAAGAAATAATTCGCAGGCATGAATAACAGACGAGCTCCCAAGTTTCATAACTTTAAATAATAATAATAAAAAAAACCATGTTAAGACAATTAGATACAGACCTATTAAAATTAATCTTAAACTATCACATGTAAGTACATATCGAAGAGAAAGATAAGTATTTCGAACAAATATGAAACTGAGACATGTCAAGGATGGAAGAGAATGAAACAAGGTGGCAACCAAGCAGTTAGCAGATGAAAATTCTAAGAGAAAAAAGGGAAAAAAATAATTAAAAAAAATCAGCTGACACCATGTTCGAACTTAGCGAAATTTTAGGAAAATCCCGTCAAAATGCAGCTACAATCAATACATGAACCTCAAGCTAGGCACAAATAACAAGAGTAAGCTTAATTCTATTAAAATCTTATCAACGACAAATCATCATTTATGGTTCAAATCGATAAGAAAATAAGCAAAAATACGCACTTGATTCACACCACTTCCCAATATGAAGAAAACTTAGAAAGATAATCTTATCTAAAGAAATAATACAGGTAGCACTAGCAGAAAACAAAGTAAACAGGCCATAGCAAAAGAGAACTCGAGAAAGCAGGGCAAGCTTAACATGGAATACGACATATTAAACAATTTTGAACCTGGGAAACACGAGTGAAATCTAGTATTTAGTGAAGATGACACCATATTTCAACAACAAAACAACCGAAACGAGGTGAGGATAAGGTTGTTACCTTCTTTGTGGCAGTGTGTAAGACCTCGAAAATGAGATAAGGTGTCTAGAGCCTAACATGTTTGTATTAACGTTATAAGGTCCTAAAATGCCTCATTATTTCATATAGAGTCAGTGTGCAAAGTTTGAAGTGATTTGGAAGTCGAACGTCAAGGGACGTCCAAGACGTTCGACGAATAGTCGCTTATGTGCCTCATGTGTGTATGCATGCCTAAGTTGTGTGAACTGAGTCAAATAAGTCTTGAAATGGTGTTAAATGATTTTTAATGTTATTGTATGAAGTTTCGTAAAGTTTGGAGGTCAAACGCCCAAGAACGTCCAAGACATTCGAAAGATAGACCCTAAGACTTTCATCGTATGTCATGTTGGGGTCAAGGCTGTTTGGACGTCTTGTAGGTGTTTGTTTTGGATGAAACTTATGTGGTAGGTCTATAACATGTTAAGGTTTGTAATCGCATTGTAAACGTCCGGGTACGACTTCTAAAGGGTCCCACAAGAGGCCCCAAAAGAAGGACCCCAAGGCTGCCTATACACTGCCTGGGCAGTGTCCTTGACGGACCCAATGACGGACCGTTGGGCCACCAAAGGACTGTCAAGCAGGTATCGTCAAAGGAGACTTGACTTGGGCAGGTCTTAAGCCAAGAATTGGCTAAGTCCCCTGTGACGGATGGCTGCCACGGCCCGTCATGGCCATGACGCCCCGTCAGGGCCCTCGTCGCGGCTGCCTGCGAGTTGGCTGCCTGCGTGCTGCCACTTAAAGGGGTGAATGGTAAATTCACCCCACGTCCTAACCTGACTATAATAGGTTTAATTAAGTAATTTTAGGTGTATATAAGTCTTTAAAAACGTGATCAACCCATTCCCAAAACCCTCTCACATATTTTAAGCCTTTCCCTCTAAAAATGTTCTCTCTAAAACCACCATTTGTTGGTGAAGCTCAAGAACAGATTCAAGCTGGGTTTTCCATGGATGAATCATGAAGTTTTAGAGGTTTTCTTATATACAAAGGTATGGTGATCTTCATCTCTAGTTATCTTTTCATCTAGAGAGCCATTCACAATGTTTTCAAAAGAAACCTTATGATCAAGTTTCCAATCTTCTAATCTAGGCATGGGTTCTTTCTCAAAACGTTTTTAATGATTAAATCATGATTAATTGAAGTTAATACAATGGTTTTAATGTGTTTTCACTCCAATTGCCTGATGAACCCATGTTCCTTCCAAAATTGGTTTAGCTCTTGCATGGGCTTTGTGATCTTGACTTGTTATCGATTGAATTACGATTCCCTTACGTTGAAGTGATTGTATATACTGTTAATTACATGAATTTATGTTGAATTGATGTTGAATGATACATGAGGATCAATCTATGAAGATTTGAGCATGTTTAGCCTAGTTTTCTATAGTCACTGTAACATTGGTTTTCTTGTGATCCAAAGTGAGTTTCGATTAAGTTGTGGTTCTTGTAGCTACTGTTTTAGGTTAATACCATGGTTAAATTATGGATATAAATCATGTGTGACAAAAGTAGAGAAGTCTTGGTTTGAATTAGTCTAGGTTCTTCTTGTCTATGAAGTTGTAACTTGTGATCTTGACGTTAGGTTAGTCGCTATAAGAATTGATTATGGTTAATGTCTATAGCTGGTGCCTATAATGAGATATGAGGATGAATTATACGTAATTAATACAATATGGGTCAATTCGTGATAGATTGAATATGATTAATCTATGTAAACTTACTTTCCATGAACTCCCTATATGAAGCATGCTTGTATCGACCTAAATGGAAAATTGTAGTAGTGTCTCATCTAGATTATGATTTCATTAGCTACTGTCTTAGGGTGATATGATTCATGAAATATGACCTATAATCCATATGAATGAAATTGATTAGCGATCTATGTTCTTCTACTTTCCTAGTATGTGATATATATGTTATGGTATAATCATGTAGTGACTTGTACATGGATTCTTATATGTTTAAAGTACATTTAGCTACTGCCATATATGTGTTTTATTGATGAATAAGGTGTATTGATCAATGATGATCAAAGGATGAGAATTTGGTAAGAATGCTTATTCTCTTTACTCTTCTATTTCTCTATTCCTTATAGTAATGTTGATGAAGCCTTGTATGGCATTGTGTGGTATGGTCCACTTATGGTGGCGGTGTTTACTTTATTGTCATTACATATGTGTTGACCATGGCCATGAAGGAAAATTGATGAACTTATGAACATGTGCTTAAAATGATACTATGAGAAGCTTATGCCTACTTTCCTATTCTAGTTGTGAACTAGGTTGTGTGGCTATTGGTTGGGCATATGTATAACCATGTTAGGGTATTATATAGGTGCTGCCATTGATTGTTAAGGTGGTTAATATCCTCTACCCACGTATCCCTTATATGGAAGTGTAAATAGCTAAAGTTAGGAGTCTTGATTATAATGTATATATAGTCTTGTCTTCTATGCTATTATGTGTTGTGTGCTATGTGCTTGGAAGTGTAATGTGGTCCAATAGGGTGGCTGACTTAAGGAGTTATTGATAGCCATTATGTGATCATGTTGATTAATGTACACACTCTCTCACTTACATGCATATTATAAGTAGTATACCTCATGGTGTCTAAATGAAAGGTAGTTTTCATATTCACTAGTCTCTACTACTATGTATGTTAAGGTGATGTTTATGAATGTATGACTTGTATTCCCTTACTAGGATGACTTGATAGGTGTACTAGTGTGGACAAGGGTATGGGACCTTGTCTATGCATTGCACATGTGTATCTTGATAGGATAGTTCCTATGTTTGGTTCTTATGCATGTGAAGGATGATTATATGAATATGTTATGAATATGATGTATATGATATGATGAGGTATGAATGTGTATAGTGTCTTAGTAGGTTTATATGAAAGTATTACTCATATAGTTATGCCTATAGACTTATACATTGATATATGAGCATGTGTGACTTTATCTGTTATGTGAAAGGTTTGTTCACATCTATGTATACACTCATACACATGAATGATGATCTAGTTAATAGAGGGGCCTTGAGAGGGGTGCCCAAGAATGCTATAAATTCTAGATAGGTTCTTGAATATGCTATAAGCATATGAGTGATGGATATTTTAAAGCTTATGTTTTATAAATAAACGTAATAAAGGCTTTTCAAATAAAGGGAACCTAGCTTAGCACCGAGCGAACTTGACAATGGGAGGTGATGACCTATCCCTAGAAGGAAAGATTCATCCTAGAAGTTGCCCATGTGATGATAACTTCCATGTTCGATGGATATGTCACTTTAAGGGATTCCCATGAGGAGCGGCCCACTTTACCATATGGTATGAATAGGGATATCTACCTCTTAGTTCCATAAACTATGCTTGCCACATAGGATCTAGCAAAGTGAATTCACTTGATATGCTAGCATATATGTTAATGTTCTACCTTGGCTAGGTAGTAACACCTTACTTTGGTGTAAGGCTCTACAACACCAAATTCCATGATTAGCACCCATGGTCTTAGTGTCTGTTAAGGCTATGGTTTCCCTAAAGTAAAATGGACAATGGAAGTAATTGAATAGGATCCTAACTAGGAGGACTTAAGGTAAGTTACTTAGGATAGGTGGAAGTAATGAACCCATCTAGACATTGCACAAGTGACTCCTTAGGAAGTCTTAGGAAGGTACCTTAATACTTATGGTTGTGTATGTGTCCTTTATGTATGATATTGTAGTCTTGGTTTGACTATGATTATATTGTACTATACTTCTATGATGGCATGTGTTGTCTTGTGTAGATGCTATGTATGTTATTCTCTTATGTTCCTAAGGTGATGCATTGCACCAAGTATCCCTAAAGGATTACTTAGGAGGTTAATGAATGGAAAGAAAGAGTTAAATGCTAAGAAGGGTAAGTTCACTGTAAAGTGACCTCTATGTGTACTTATATTCTATATGTGCTTTTCTATGATGTTTGGTCTTTGATTGTGTTACTATGAAATAAGTGGATGATATAAATGATATTGATAAAGGTTTTATGATGATTTACTCAAAATAGCATGAAGTATGATTTCAAAGGAAATGTCCCTTTAAATGCATGTTTTCGCATGGTTGCCATACTTAGTACATTCTTGTGCTAATCCCATTCTTCTTTACTTTTTACACAAAGTGTAGGTATTGGAATGCTTAAAGAAGGTCTATGATTGAGGAGCTTGATAGGTGATTCCCAAGCTCAAGGAAAGGAATCCTTAAGTTCAAGGATGTCCTACTAATGTCTTTAATGTAAAGTCTTTAAATATTGTATAGTTATGTAATGTGTCGTATGGGCCGTGTCCCTAATGTACTCTAAAGTTATTGAGTCTAAGATGGCAAAGGGACTTAGAGTCTAAATATGTATTATGACTTATGTTTTATATATATACGATGTGATGTTTCTAGCATATGATGTGCTATGAAAAGTTTTAAATTTTCCTCTAAATTTACTATGTCAATGCAATGAATGATATGAGAGGCTTGTCTTAGACCTCCGAGAGGTCGACAACGCCGGTTACAATCCAAGATTGTACCCTATCTTCTAGGGTATGCTTTTGGGTTGTGACAAACTTGGTATCAGAGCATGAGGTTTATAAAGCGGTTTTAGGTTCTAAAAAGTCTCATATTGCCACGTCTAGTAGAGTCTCGTATCATTGGTGGTGAGTCGCGACACATTAAATGGTACGAGAGGCTATAGGACGATAGAGTTTCCCTTCTTCATCAATCTCATATCGTGCCATAGAACTTAATTCTATAAGATCTCCATCTTATGTTTTCTTGTCCGAAGGTATTTTAGATATGATTGGTTGGATGAGAGTTCTCTATGCTTGAGGGAGAAAAGGTGAGTTTGAAATGCTTATCCTTGTTTTATGGTTTGAATGAGTATGTGTGAAGGTGACATTTGTCCTTATTTGATGATGTATATACTAACTAAGGCGACTTGAAAGGGTTAACTAGACTTAGGTAGGGGTATGGGACTCTACCTATGTCTTGCACTAGTTTTCCTTGATGGAGACCTTAGGAGGGTAATACTATGTATGTGTATGATGATAAATGTGAATGTGCTTATGAGATGATATCTATGCTTGTAAACATGTAAATAGCATAGTGAGCTAAAGAATATGGAGTTATCCATGCATGAAGGTTATAGATAAGTGGAGTATGATGCTAATTGTAGTTCTTGTTGGGTTACTTGGTTTAGTGAAGTTATGGAGATTTACTTGATCATTGCACATGTTAACTCTATGAGGATTATGATTGGTCATCTTACCTTGCTTTATATGAAATATCTCTTATTTGATGATGTGATACCAATTATGGCAATATATGAAATCTATGTGAAATAACATGTTATGTCGAATAATGTATGTCATCATATAGTTGAAGCATGCTAGAAGTTATGGTGGTTAAAGTGATTTCTCTTAAATTGTGTATTCCTATATGGTTTTGTATGATAGTTGCCAAATATTTGCATTTGAACTAGGGTTGTTTAATAACTACCTATGGAGGTATGCTATCCTATGAGTGTATGCGATTAAAAGTGTGTATTGTTTTCCTTTGCATATAAATAATACTTGATGAGTTGCTACCATAAATTGGAGTCTTTTGTGGAGATTTGAATTGTAAATATAGTATGCATGCTTATGAAGAATGAGTTGGTAAAGCTTTATTTTTTATAATTCCATACTTGTTCCATCAAATGTCTAAATGTTACACTTTTGAGTATTTGGAAGCATGCTCGTTATAGAGACTAGGCAACTTATTGTATCATGTTTGGAGCACTTATTAATTTGTCTTTTGATTAGATATTGTTGAAATATGTGTAGAATTTATGAATATGAACATGATAAGGAATGTAGAAAATCATATTTGCTTTTTGCCATATAAATTGAAAGGATGAGAATCTTATGACATGATGAGTCGTAGAGTTATTTCTAAACTTCTTGTCGTGTTATGAACTTCCTTGTGGTTTTCTCTAATGATGTATGACCTTAGTGTCTATTGCATTGTAGGAAGACCTTATGTGAATTAAATAGTATGATATTATATTATTTGTCTATTGATCATGAAGATGTGCATGATATGATTCTTTATACATGATGTTAATCTTGTTGACTATATGGAGATGGTATTAGCTAACATAAGTGTAGTTGTCTCCTCTATGCATGTTGATATAGGACTTGAATGTAAAGGATTGTGATCACATGATAAGGTTTAGAATGCCTTAGTGTGGCTAAATTGAGTTTATGAAAATTCCCTCTAAAAGTAGTAATCACTCTAAGTGATAAATATGAAGGTTTTGTATTTGAGATCCTCTACATGTTGTGTTAAGTTGCTCTTAATTGGGTTTGCCCTAAGTGGGGGATGGTGTTTGAGTAGTGAGATTTGTAGAAATTGTCTACATTGTCCTTCTATTCTTACTTGAATTGAAAATGAAAATTCTTAGTATGCTTGTTCATGAAAATAGTCTTGCATAAAGTGTAAATTGCATGATATTTATATGATTGGTATGAATTGATTGACATCATCTTAAAGACATGGTGAATTTTCCAAGAAGCATGAAAAGAAATTTTTGTAAAATCCATGTTTTCTCTTGTTGACTTGCATTTTAATGTGCTAAGTGTGAAATTGACCTCATGAGGTAAGACAAGGAACTTGGTAATAGTCACTTGTAGGTTAAATTGTTTAGCCTTGTAATGGAAGTTGAGTCTCTTTTACAATGAAAAATGTGAACTCTCTTTAAAATTTAGTGATTTGAAGATTTGTGATGCAAAATTGTAGGCTCATTCTTGAAAAGTGAAAGCATGTTTTTGCTAAGTGTACATGTGTGTGCCTATAATTTGTGTTATTTTTCCAAAATGAGGCTTACTATAAGGGTGAGTATTATGTTAAGGAAAGAACTTGTGGAATGACTTCCTATTTTGTTGTGATGTATTTGGTGTGACTTGCCATTTAGATTTCACTAAGAAGGAAAATGTATACATGTCTTTGCTTGAAAGTTGAAATTTCTCATTTTTAAGGAAATTGATCTTGTACTTTGTTAAGGTGTGAACTCTTGATGCATGTAAATGTGTTGAACTGCTCTTATGTGCATTGAAGTCCTTGATGTGATTAAAGAGTCCTAAGTGTCATTCGAGGACGAATGTTCCCAAGTGGGGGATATTGTAAGACCTCGAAAATGAGATAAGGTGTCTAGAGCCTAACATGTTCGTCTTAACGTTATAAGGTCCTAAAATGCCTCATTATGTCATATAGAGTCAGTGTGCAAAGTTTGAAGTGATTTGGAAGTCGAACGTCAAGGGACGTCCAAGACGTTCGACGAATAGTCGCTTATGTGCCTCATGTGTGTATGCATGCCTAAGTTGTGTGAACTGAGTCAAATAAGTCTTGAAATGGTGTTAAATGATGTTTAATGTTATTGTATGAAGTTTCGTAAAGTTTGGAGGTCAAACGCCCAAGAACGTCCAAGACATTCGAAAGATAGACCCTAAGACTTTCATCGTATGTCATGTTGGGGTCAAGGCTGTTTGGACGTCTTGTAGGTGTTTGTTTTGGATGAAACTTATGTGGTAGGTCTATAACATGTTAAGGTTTGTAATCGCGTTGTAAACGTCCGTGTACGACTTCTAAAGGGCCCCACAAGGGGCCCCAAAAGAAGGACCCCAAGGCTGCCTATACACTGCCTGGGCAGTGTCCTTGACGGACCCAATGACGGACCGTTGGGCCACCAACGGACCGTCAAGAAGGTCTCGTCGAAGGAGACTTGACTTGGCCAGGTCTTAAGCCAAGAATTGGCTAAGTCCCCTGTGACGTATGGCTGCCACGGCCCGTCATGGCCATGACGCCCCGTCATGGCCCTCGTCGCGGCTGCCTGCGAGTTGGCTGCCTGCGTGCTGCCACTTAAAGGGGTGAATGGTAAATTCACCCCACATCCTAACATGACTATACTAGGTTTAATTAAGTAATTTTAGGTGTATATAAGTCTTTAAAAACGTGATCAACCCATTCCCAAAACCCTCTCACATATTTTAACCCTTTCCCTCTAAAAATGTTCTCTCTAAAACCACCATTGTTGGTGAAGCTCAAGAACAGATTCAAGCTGGGTTTTCCATGGATGAATCATGAAGTTTTAGAGGTTTTCTTATAGACAAAGGTATGGTGATCTTCATCTCTAGTTATCTTTTCATCTAGAGAGCCATTCACAATGTTTTCAAAAGAAACCATATGATCAAGTTTCCAATCTTCTAATCTAGGCATGGGTTCTTTCTCAAAACGTTTTTAATGATTAAATCATGATGAATTGAAGTTAATACAATGGTTTTAATGTGTTTTCACTCCAATTGCATGATGAACCCATGTTCCTTCCAAAATTGGTTTAGCTCTTGCATGGGCTTTGTGATCTTGACTTGTTATCGATTGAATTACGATTCCCTTATGTTGAAGTGATTGTATATACTGTTAATTACATGAATTTATATTGAATTGATGTTGAATGATACATGAGGATCAATCTATGAAGATTTGAGCATGTTTAGCCTAGTTTTCTATAGTCACTGTAACATTGGTTTTCTTGTGATCCAAAGTGAGTTTCGATTAAGTTGTGGTTCTTGTAGCTACTGTTTTAGGTTAATACCATGGTTAAATTATGGATATAAATCATGTGTGACAAAAGTAGAGAAGGCTTGGTTTGAATTAGTCTAGGTTCTTCTTGTCTATGAAGTTGTAACTTGTGATCTTGACGTTAGGTTAGTCGCTATAAGAATTGATTATGGTTAATGTCTATAGCTGGTGCCTATAATGAGATATGAGGATGAATTATACGTAATTAATACAATATGGGTCAATTCGTGATAGATTGAATATGATTAATCTATGTAAACTTACTTTCCATGAACTCCCTATATGAAGCATGCTTGTATCGACCTAAATGGAAAATTGTAGTAGTGTCTCATCTATATTATGATTTCATTAGCTACTGTCTTAGGGTGATATGATTCATGAAATATGACCTATAATCCATATGAATGAAATTGATTAGCGATCTATGTTCTTCTACTTTCCTAGTATGTGATATATATGTTATGGTATAATCATGTAGTGACTTGTACATGGATTCTTATATGTTTAAAGTACATTTAGATACTGCCATATATGTGTTTTATTGATGAATAAGGTGTATTGATCAATGATGATCAAAGGATGAGAATTTGGTAAGAATGCTTATTCTCTTTACTCTTCTATTTCTCTATTCCTTATAGTAATGTTGATGAAGCCTTGTATGGCATTGTGTGGTATGGTCCACTTATGGTGGCGGTGTTTACTTTATTGTCATTACATATGTGTTGACCATGGCCATGAAGGCAAATTGATGAACTTATGAACATGTGCTTAAAATGATACTATGAGAAGCTTATGCCTACTTTCCTATTCTAGTTGTGAACTAGGTTGTGTGGCTATTGGTTGGGCATATGTATAACCATGTTACGGTATTATATATGTGCTGCCATTGATTGTTAAGGTGGTTAATATCCTCTACCCACGTATCCCTTATATGGAAGTGTAAATAGCTAAAGTTAGGAGTCTTGATTATAATGTATATATAGTCTTGTCTTCTATGCTATTATGTGTTGTGTGCTATGTGCTTGGAAGTGCAATGTGGTCCAATAGGGTGGCTGACTTAAGGAGTTATTGATAGCCATTATGTGATCATGTTGGTTAATGTACACACTCTCTCACTTACATGCATATTATAAGTAGTATAACTCATGGTGTCTAAATGAAAGGTAGTTTTCATATTCACTAGTATCTACTACTATGTATGTTAAGGTGATGTTTATGAATGTATGACTTGTATTCCTTTACTAGGATTACTTGATAGGTGTACTAGTGTGGACAAGGGTATGGGACCTTGTATATGCATTGCACATGTGTATCTTGATAGGATAGTTCCTAAGTTTGGTTCTTATGCATGTGAAGGATGATTATATGAATATGTTATGAATATGATGTATATTATATGATGAGGTATGAATGTGTATAGTGTCTTAGTAGGTTTATATGAAAGTATTACTCATATAGTTATGCCTATAGACTTATACATTGATATATGAGCATGTGTGACTTTATGTGTTATGTGAAAGGTTTGTTCACATCTATGTATACACTCATACACATGAATGATGATCTAGTTAATAGAGGGGCCTTGAGAGGGGTGCCCAAGAATGCTATAAATTCTAGATAGGTGCTTGAATATGCTATAAGCATATGAGTGATGGATATTTTAAAGCTTATGTTTTATAAATAAACGTAATAAAGGCATTTCAAATAAAGGGAACCTAGCTTAGCACCGAGCGAACTTGACAATGGGAGGTGATGACTTATCCCTAGAAGGAAAGATTCATCCTAGAAGTTGCCCATGTGATGATAACTTCCATGTTCGATGGATATGTCACTTTAAGGGATTCCCATGAGGAGCGGCCCACTTTACCATATGGTATGAATAGGGATATCTACCTTTTAGTTACATAAACTATGCTTGCCACATAGGATCTAGCAAAGTGAATTCACTTGATATGCTAGCATATATGTTAATGTTCTACCTTGGCTAGGTAGTAACACCTTACTTTGGTGTAAGGCTCTACAACACCAAATTCCATGATTAGCACCCATGGTCTTAGTGTCGGTTAAGGCTATGGTTTCCCTAAAGTAAAATGGACAATGGAAGTAATTGAATAGGATCCTAACTAGGAGGACTTAAGGTAAGTTACTTAGGATAGGTGGAAGTAATGAACCCATCTAGACATTGCACAAGTGACTCCTTAGGAAGTCTTAGGAAGGTACCTTAATACTTATGATTGTGTATGTGTCCTTTATGTATGATATTGTAGTCTTGGTTTGACTATGATTATATTGTACTATACTTCTATGATGGCATGTGTTGTCTTGTGTAGATGCTATGTATGTTATTCTCTTATGTTCCTAAGGTGATGCATTGCACCAAGTATCCCTAAAGGATTACTTAGGAGGTTAATGAATGGAAAGAAAGAGTTAAATGCTAAGAAGGGTAAGTTCACTGTAAAGTGACCTCTATGTGTACTTATATTCTATATGTGCTTTTCTATGATGTTTGGTCTTTGATTGTGTTACTATGAAATAAGTGGATGATATAAATGATATTGATAAAGGTTTTATGATGATTTACTCAAAATAGCATGAAGTATGATTTCAAAGGAAATGTCCCTTTAAATGCATGTTTTCGCATGGTTGCCATACTTAGTACATTCTTGTGCTAATCCCATTCTTCTTTACTTTTTACACAAAGTGTAGGTATTGGAATGCTTAAAGAAGGTCTATGATTGAGGAGCTTGATAGGTGATTCCCAAGCTCAAGGAAAGGAATCCTTAAGTTCAAGGATGTCCTACTAATGTCTTTAATATAAAGTCTTTAAATATTGTATAGTTATGTAATGTGTCGTATGGGCCGTGTCCCTAATGTACTCTAAAGTTATTGAGTCTAAGATGGCAAAGGGACTTAGAGTCTAAATATGTATTATGACTTATGTTTTATATATATACGATGTGATGTTTCTAGCATATGATGTGCTATGAAAAGTTTTAAATTTTCCGCTAAATTTACTATGTCAATGCAATGAATGATATGAGAGGCTTGTCTTAGACCTCCGAGAGGTCGATGACGCCGGTTACAATCCAAGATTGTACCCTATCTTCTAGGGTATGCTTTTGGGTTGTGACACAGCGAAACAGAGACAACGAGCAAGGAGACGAAACTTTTACCACGCGAAACTTGAAACAAGCAGATCACTAAGAATCTGGACAACAACCTAAAAACGACACTCCAAACAGCTAATTCCCTTTTCAAAATGTAACTAGATATATTATATATATATATATTTTAGACAACTCTATGTATTCTTCCTGAAATCATTTCCCCTTTTCGCTTCTCTGTTTTTTTTCTTTTTTCTTAATCTTCTCCCCTTTCTTTAACAAAAACCCTCGCAGAAGTCTCTCTTCTTTTTGTCAAGAAAGTCCCAAACCAGCAAAATTTTTAGCTTCAAAAAAAAATCTCACTCCCAAAAAAAAATCTCCCCTTTCTTCCGAGAATAAGATGTTATATATCCCCCAAAAAATTAGGGTTCATGAATGAACAGGGTGGGAGAAATTCCCCAAAGATTGGGGCAAAAAAGAGATTCTCCCCCCTGTTTCAAAATCGAAACCCCTAAAGAGATAAGGCTGAAGCTGTCACTAGTACGAGCCTGGTACAACTTCTCAACGGAAAAAGGCCGAGAGCCGTCCGATTTCGTCTCAAGGACGAGAGGGATGGCGAGATAACGCCACATTGCCCTGCTTTTTGTACGAGTATGCTGCCATCTTCTGAAAGTCGCACAGCCGGACAGAGAAAAGTGGGAAGACGCATCACGCGCGATCGAGCTTGTTGTTCGCTTTGCGCGCGTTGGGAACTTCCCTGCGTTGTACGAATCGTCTTTCTCTTTATGGAGGAAAGCACGTTGGGTCGGGTATGGGTCAGCTAGAAGAAAAGGACAGGAATTGGGGTTTAAGAGCTGTTTGGGCTGCTTAAAAAAAAGGATATTAAATGGGGGTGGGCTGAAAATTGGTTGGGCTCTCTTTTGCTGATAAAAAAAAATGGGCTAGGATGGGAATTTAATAAAGGGCTGGGATTCTCTGGGAATTGGCTTTGCTGAAAAAGAAATAAAAGGGCCCAAACTTGGTCTCTAGTTAATAAAGCTACCAATTTAGTCAATTGGCCAATGTAATTAGATTTTAAAATAAGGCGAATTAATATAATTAATTAACAAACTTCTTAAGGTTATCAAAAATAAAATAATTAATTCAAAAATAAACTAAAAATTCAAAATAAAAGCTAGAATAATTAACCAAGTATTTATATAAAACCAAGTATTACTCTTAATATTATTTTTTCAATTTTTGAAAATTAATAAAATTTTAATAGCTATACGAATAATTATATAAGTCATATACACTAGCTAAAACAATATCAGAAGTGTCAAAACCTTATTTTAAATAACTCGCAATCTAAAATTTATTTATTATTATTATTTTATTTTATTATATATATATATATATATATATATATATATATATATATATATATATATATATATATATATATATATATATATAATCATTATTTATAAAATTAATTATTTCAAATTATTTAAACTCGAGAAGCTCGCTAGTTAATTATATCGGGGAGGTCAAAATTGGATGTCAACAGCCACGCCCGACGTCGTCCGACCGTGCGTGTTGTCCAAGGTAGATGATGGCATGCCATGTCCGATGTCGTCCGACCGTGTGTGCTGCCCAAGGGCGATAATGGCATACCACGCCCGACGTAGTCCGACCGTGTGTGCTGCCCATGGGTGATGATGGCATGACACGCCCGACATCGTTCGACCGTGCGTGCAGTCCGTCGTTCGACCGTGCGTGTAGTCCAAGGGCGATGATGGCATGCCATGCCCGACGTCGTCCGACCGTGCGTACAGTCCAAGGGCGATAATGGCATGCCACGCCCGACATAGTCCGACCGTGTGTGCTGCCCATGGGCGATGATGGCATGACACGCCCGACGTCGTTCGATTGTGCGTGCAGTCCAAGGGCGATGATGGCATGCCATGCCCGACGTCGTCCGACCGTGCGTGCAGTCCAAGGGCGATAATGGCATGCCACGCCCGACGTCGTCCGATCGTGCGTGCGGTCAAAGGGCCATGATGGCATGCCACGCCCGACGTCATCCAACCGTGCGTGCTGTCCAAGGGCGATGATGGCATTCCACGTCCGACGTCGTTCGACCGTGCGTGCAGTCCAAGGGCGATGATGGCATGCCACGCCCGACGTCGTCCGACCGTGCGTGCTGTCAAAGGGCCATGATGGCATGCCACGCCCGACGTCGTCCGACCGTGCGTGCTATCCAAGGGCGATGATGGCATGCCACGGCCGACGTCGTTCGATGTGCGTGAATCCAAGGGCGATGATGGGCAGGCCACGCCCCGACGTCGTCCGACCGTGTGTACTGCCCAAGGGCCATGATGGCATGCCACGCCTGACGTCGTCCGACCGTGCGTCTGGTCCAAGGACGATGATGGCATACAACGCCCGACGTCGTTCGACCGTGTGCTGTCAAAGGGCCATGATGGTATACCACGCCTGATGTCGTTCTACTGTGTGGTGTCCAAGGGCGATGATGGCATGCCACGCCAGACGCCGTCCTATCGTGCGTGCAGACCAAGGGCGATGATGGCATGCAACGCACAACGTCGTCCTACTGTGTGTGCTGTCAAAGGGCCT
>JABWTJ010000584.1:306341-321341 GCA_016801875.1 Solanum sitiens
AGTAATAAATTAATAACAAATAGGAAAAATATCGAAAAAATATGAAATCAACACAGAAAATTCACAAATTAATATAGTAACCTTAAAATAAAAAATTTAGTACATTTTAATTTTTAAAACGAGACGGAAAAAATAATAAACCATAAAAATAAATTATAAAATAATGATTAAATGTTGGAAAAATACGGAAATGCTCGAAAACACTTCTAAACTTGTCAAAGTAATGATAGGCTACATATTTGCACAAATAAAAGATGTTTCAATATCGTACGAACCATAAAAGTAATGAAAAATGATACGAACGAGCAACGTGAGGCGGAAACGTTGAGAATAGATAATGGAAAGTAGATGAATATGTTTGTTATGCATGAAGATTGTTTCAAACTCCTTTGATTTATGTACGGCATGAACATCCAGATGTTTCGACTAGAGCTCGAATTCTTATCTTCTTCTTCTTATCTTCTTCTTCAGAATTTTTATTCCAAACTTACATCTGGAATTAAGTTATCTTCTCCATTGCACTTGGAACAATGGTGATCTGGGTATCTATGTCCAATTAATTTACAGTATCTAGTTAATAATTCCGCTGAAATAAATTTTTTCTTTAGAGCTCTTGTAGTTGGTTGCTCTTCAGGTTTTAACAAAGATAAAATCCATTGCTGAACTTCATCCATATCTGTTTTTTGTAATTTTTTGGAATTTGCGTATATCATCACTTGATCTCTAGCGTAGTAGCTCCATATCGCATTTCCATTTAAATAATTGTTTGCTAGCTCTTGTATTATAGTTGATATGCCAATTATTCTTTTGTTAGCATAAAAACTGGGTATATCTATTTTTTGTATCTCGTCTTGTTTTTCAATCTCCTCAGGTATGATCATATCTTTTGTCAATCCTATTTTGATTACTTGAATGGGAGATTTTATTTCGTCATAGAGTATCTCTGCAGGTGCTGTATAGAATTTAATGAAAAATAAATTCCCTTTTGTAATTCTCTTAAATGTAGTAAATGCTTTATGTAATTCAGGTATTCCAGTAATTTCTTCGCCATCAAACGTATATACGGTACTCAAAAGTCCATAGCTATAACATGTTTTGACTAGATTTGCACTGGTTTTGGGTTGTGCAATAAGTCTATTGTATCCTTGTAATTTCTGGGTTATATAATTTTCATTGGGGTTTTTTGTTTGAGTGGATCTGGGGTTTAGGTTTAGAAAGGCCTGAATTTTATATATATTGTCAATGTATGACTGGGTAATATAATTGTATCTTTTTTTTTGTCATTCTGAATACTGGCTGCATATGTTGAGGTTTGAGGTGTTGGGGTACTTTGTTGGAATTTAGGAATAAATGTTTTGGTAAATAGGCTATTTAAATTTGTATTTTTTGGCATAGCTTTTTCCATATTTCCTGTACTTGTACCTGCAATACCTGCAACTAATACATTTTTGTTATATTGAGTTTTTAGGTGTTTCTCATCGTCACCTTTTAGCTCTGTATGTTTACCGTCTGCCTTAAGACGTAGCTCCGCATATTTAGAGTCATGCTGCTGACTGTTAGCTGTTTTAAGTTCTTGCACTTCTGCCTCTATCTTTTCTATTTTTTGACAAAGATTTGTCATCATGGATAATAGTTCTTTCATTGTATTTTTCTCTGGAGAGATAATCTGCAATAGCATTCTTGTCAGTTGTAATTAATTCAATTGTAAATGTAAAATTCAATATATTTAATACCAATCGTCGTATTTTGATGTACTTGCTTTTGATGAAGTACTTCTACTTAATGGTTTTGATATACTTAAAGTATTTTTTCTTTCTTTTAGTATTTCTAAATCTTCTTCAATATCCATTTCTTTATAACTATAATCATTATTATCTATAATTGTAATAATTTGATCAAAAGGATTTTCTATTTTGATCCTATCTATTTTGTTTTTAGCAATTACTTTATGTTTTGTTGTTAATATGTATAAGTTTTTACATCTTGCTGTAAATATCTTGCTTCCAGGTGCTAGTTCTATCCCTGATAGTTTCCAATATAACACTAGTGATTTATCTATATTTCTATCTGTTAATGCAATTGAATAATTTGCACTTATTATAAATTTAAATTTTTGATATATTAAATTTCCTTTTATTGCGCTAATTACGCTTTTTTCTATAGGATGTATTATCCTATCATCTGCTAGGTATATTTCTATAGGTGTATCTATTCCTTCTCTAAAACATGCTTTTATTAATATTTCTGTTCCTCCTAAATGTACGTATTTTATAGGTGTTTTAGCCTTTATATGTTGTATTTCTTGATTAATTAGTCTTTTATTTAGTATAGGTATTTGTGCTTTTCCTTTTGTATATTTACAATCTATAATATGCTCCTTTTGACTAACTACATAATATTCTTCTTTATTTCTTTTAAAGAATTGATTTAGAATAGGTACTTTTAATACTTTTTCTACACTTAAATCTAGTTCTTTATTTTTTATTTCTTGAAAAATTGTATTATCAAATATTATTTTTTGTTCTACTGAGTCTTCATCATGATATTCTTCTGTAGATATAATTCTTATATTTTCTTCAGTCATTTTCGTCAATTATTATTTCACTATCGTGTTCTATTTCGGATTCTAGTTCATAGTTATTGTCAGTTTCTATATCTGAAATTTCATATATACTATCATTATCATCTAATTCATAATCTAAATAATCTATTTGCATATATTCTTGTTCATCTAAAATCATTTCTGTAATTTGTTTTCTTTTTATATTTTTAGGTAATTTGCAATCTTTAGCTAAATGACCTAACTTTCCACAATTGTAACAATTACAATTTGATAAGGCTTTCTTTAGTCTATGTGGTCTTTTTCCTTTATAATTTTTTACAAAATATCGTTTTCTTGGTTTTTTATATTTATATTTAGTTTTTGTTTTTCTATAATTTTTACGTTTTCTAGTTCTTTTATAATATTTATCTGCACAACCAAACTTTGGTGCTATTTTACTTTTACAACAGGCTAGGTTTTTCATTAATACTTTTTCCATTTTTAATTTTTCTTTTTGATTTTCACATAGCTGTATAAACCATTGCTGTAGAAATTTTATTCTTGAGCCTAATGTATCTGTCATTTAGTCATTATTCCAATCTTTTATTATATTAGTACTAAATGGTTCTGGTAGTTTTGTGAAATATTGTTGTTTTATTTCTTTTGCTTCATTTATATCATATTTTGCTTTGTAATAATATTCTTTAAATGCACATGTATATTCTTCTATGTAGCACATGTTACATATTGCTAATTTTGACATTAATTGTCTGTTTATGATTTTTTCTTTATTTTGTTCTTTTATATCTGTAGTCAGACTTCCAAATTCATTTTGTATTGCTAAGTTATATTTTTCTAATATTTCTATATTAGATGTTGTTATTGATCCATCTAATTTTTTATCACTTCTTAGTGCTTCTTTACTTTCTAATGGTAAGTTTTCTATCCATAATTTTACTGTTCCTATTAATGTTCTTTCTATATAACCTGGAGTGTCTTTTATTGTTATTTTATTATCTATTAATTGTTTAGATATATTTCCTATCCATAACAAAATTACTTTATTTATATCTATAACACAATCTAAATCTAAAAAGTTATTTTGTTCTATTATTGTTTTCGGTTTCCATTTTGTATTTAATCTACCTGTCTTTTATGGGTCGAAGGTTGATGAAGACCCTCAGGAATTTATTGATGAGGTTCACAAGATTTTGTGTGCTATGGGGCTGTCATCTAGCGAGAATGCCGAGTTGGCCTCATACCAACTCAAGGATGTCGCTCAGATGTGGTATGCGCAATGGAAGGACAACAGGCCACTTGGAAGTGGGTTAGTGACGTGGGAGTTATTCAAAGGGGCCTTCATTGATCGGTTCTTCCCTAGAGAGATGAGGGAAATGAAGGTGGTGGAATTCATCAATCTCCGCCAAGGAATGATGGGTGTTCATGAGTATTCTCTGAAATTTACTCAATTGGCCAAATATGCTCCGTCTTTGGTCTCCGATCCTAGAGACAAAATGAGTCGATATGTGACAGGTATATCGGACGACTTACAAGAGGAGTGTCAATCGGCTATGCTACATGATAACATGAATATTGGTCGTCTCATGGTGCATGCAAGAAGGGTTGAGGAGGCTAGAGCAAAAAGGAAGGATAAGGATAAGGACTCAAGAAGGACAAGGTCTTATGAGAGTGAAGCTGCTAAAGATAGGTTGGGAATTCAAGACAGGCCTAGATTCAAGAAGCGGTTCTCAAACCACGTTCCATCCAAATTTCCCAAGGTTAGGGATGGGAAGGCTCCTAGGCCAAGAGCTCAAAAAGGAAAAAGTGGAAATTCGCCCAATAAGAATCCAACTTGTAAGGAATGTGGGAAGAAGCATTTAGGAGTTTGCCTCCTAGGTTCGGACAAGTGCTTTGGTTGTGGAAAGATTGGTCACAAGGTGCGGGATTGTCCAAATGCTAAGGGACAAGAGAGGGGTGGTCAGTCAAGTGGTTCAAATGATGTTCCCAAAAAGAACCGTTTTTATGCTCTTCGTTCGAGAGATGACCAAGAGGCCTCTCCCGATGTGGTGACTGGTATGTTACAAATCTTTGCCATTGATGTGTATGCATTACTTGATCCGGGTGGTACTTTGTCTTTCGTTACTCCATTGGTAGCTAAGAAGTTTAGTACATTACCCGATGTTTTGCATGAACCTATTTTGGTGTCTACCCCGGTGGGTGATTCAGTGGTAGCAAAAAGAGTCTATCGAAATTGTCCTATTTCAATACCTCATAGAGTTTCTCATATTGGTCTAGTTAAGCTAGACATGTTTGATTTTGATGTCATATTAGGTATGGACTGGTTGCATGCTAGTTTCGCTTCCATCGATTGTAGGACCAAAATTGTGAGGTTTTGTTTCCCAAATGAACCTGTTATTGAGTGGAAGGGTGGAAATTCTCTTCCTAGAGGTCGTTTCATAACATGCCTAAAGGCGTGTAAAATGATCTCGAAGGGGTGTCTCTACCATATTGTGAGAGTCCAAGAAGTGGATTCCGAAGTTCCTCCTATAGAGTCAGTCCCCGTGGTGAGTGAATTTACGGAGGTCTTTCCTGATGACCTTCCTGGCATTCCTCCCGAACGGGAAATCGATTTCGGTATCGATTTGCTACAGGAAACAAATCCTATTTCTATTCCTCCTTAGGCTCCGGCTGAGTTAAAGGAATTGAAGGCACAACTTAAAGATTTGCTAGACAAGGGCTTTATAAGGCCTAGCATTTCTCCATTGGGTGCTCCGGTCTTGTTCATGAAAAAGAAGGATGGGTCCTTGAGAATGTGTATTGACTACCGACAACTCAACAAGGTTACTATCAAGAACAAGTATCCTCTTCCTCGGATTGATGATTTATTTGATCAACTCCAAGGAGCGTGTTACTTCTCAAAGATTGATTTGAGGTCAGGGTACCACCAGCTTAGGGTGAGAAATGAAGATATTCCAAAGACAGCTTTTCGGACTCGATATGGGCATTATGAGTTCGTGGTTATGTCTTTTGGTCTCACAAATGCTCCGGCAGCGTTTATGGATCTGATGAACAGAGTGTTTCAAAATTTCCTTGATTCATTCGTTATTGTATTTATCGATGATATCTTGGTGTATTCGAAAAATGAGGTTGACCACAGGGATCATCTAAGGGTAGTATTGCAAACCCTTAGAGAACATAAAATGTTCGCCAAGTATAGCAAGTGCGAGTTTTGGCTGAGGTCGGTGGCATTTCTTGGGCACATTATCTCTAGTGAGGGAGTTGAGGTAGACCCAAGGAAGACGGATGCGGTAAGAAACTGGCCTAGACCCTTGACCCCAACTGACATTAGGAGTTTCTTGGGTCTAGCGGGTTATTATAGAAGCTTCGTAGAAGGCTTTTCATCCATTGCATCTCCTTTGACTTCATTGACCCAAAAAGGTAAAAAGTTTGAATGGTCAGAGGCATGCGAGAGGAGTTTTCAATTATTGAAAGATAGGCTTACTTCTGCGCTGGTGTTAACTTTACCGGAAGGATCTAAAGGGTTCATTGTGTATTGTGATGCATCCCGCGTAGGTTTGGGGTGTGTGCTTATGCAAAATGGGAAGGTGATTGCCTATGCTTCGCGGCAACTTAAGGTGCATGAGAGAAATTATCCTACTCATGACCTTGAGTTAGCGGCCGTGGTGTTTGCTTTAAAAATATGGAGATACTACTTGTATGGTGTTCATGTGGATGTTTTCACTGATCATAAGAGCCTTCAATATGTGTTTACCCAAAAAGATTTGAATCTTCGACAAAGAAGGTGGTTAGAGTTGTTGAAAGATTATGATATGAGTGTCCTATATCATCCCGGCAAGGCAAATGTGGTGGCGGATGCTTTAAGTCGTATGACTATGGGTAGTGTGTCTCATATCGAAGAAGACAAGAAAGATCTAGTAAAAGATGTTCACCGTTTGACTAGATTGGGAGTGCGATTGGTGTGTTCGCTAAATGGAGGTGCCATGATTCATCATAGCTCCGAGTCATCATTGGTGGTTGAGGTAAAGTCCAAACAACACCTTGATCAACTATTGATGGAGTTAAAGGAGTCGGTTCTTGGCAAGACGAACGAATCATTCTCCTTAGGAGAAGACAGTGTTTTGAGGTATCAAGGGAGGTTGTGTGTTCCTGATGTGGATGGATTGAGGGATCGTATCCTTGATGAAGCCCATGGATCCCACTATTCCATCCATCCCGGTTCTACAAAGATGTATCATGACCTTCGAGAAATATATTGGTGGGAAGGTTTGAAGAAGGATATAGCGGAATTTGTTGCTAAATGTCCGAATTGTCAACAAATGAAGGCGGAACATCAAAAGCCGGGTGGCTTACTACAGGAGATCCAAATTCCTACTTGGAAGTGGGAAGACATTAATATGGATTTCGTAGTAGGGTTGCCTCGGACTCAAAAGTCATTTGATTCTATATGGGTGATTGTTGATAGATTGACTAAGTCCGCTCACTTTATCCCCATCAAATCTACATATTCGGCGAAGATTATGCGAAGATTTTCATAGATGAGATTGTGTGTCGTCATGGTATTCCGTTATCCATCATTTCGGATAGAGGTGCACAATTCACATCTAGATTTTGGAAGTCGTTTCAAAAAGGTTTGGGTACTAAAGTGAAATTAAGTACCGCCTTCCATCCTCAAATGGATGGTCAAGCGGAACGCACTATTCAAACTCTTGAGGATATGCTTAGAGCTTACATCATTGATTTTAAAGGGAGTTGGGATAAGCATTTGCCGTTAGTGGAGTTTGCATATAATAATAGTTTCCATTCGTCCATCTCCATGGCTCCCTATGAAGCCTTGTATGGAAGGAGGTGTAGGTCTCCTATAGGATGGTTTGAAGTAGGTGAGTCATCGATATTCGGTCCCGACTTGATTTACAAGACATTGGAGAATGTACATATCATAAGAAATAGGTTGCAAACAGCCTATAGTCGACAAAAGTCCTATGCCGATAATAGAAGAAGGGACTTGGAGTTTGAAGAGGGTGATAGGGTGTATTTAAAAATCTCACCTATGAAGGGTGTGGTAAGATTTAGCAAGAAAGGGAAGTTGAGCCCTCTATATGTAGGCCCTTATGAGATTTTGGAAAGGGTTGGTAAAGTTGCCTATCGTTTAAGATTACCTGATGAGCTAGCTTTGGTTCATCCGGTTTTCCATGTCTCCATGTTAAAGAAGTGTGTCGGGAATCCCTAGTCAATTCTTCCTCTTGAAGGCCTCGGAGTCAAGGATAACCTCTCTTATGAGTAGGTTCCGGTTCAAATCATTGACAGGCAAGTGAAAAAGTTGAGGAACAAAGAGGTAGCTTCCGCAAAAGTGTTATGGAGGAACCACCTAGTAGAGGGTGCAACATGGGAGGCGGAGGCCGACATGAAAACCCGTTATCCTCATCTTTTTGATGTTTAAGGTTAGTATCTCTCTCTAATGATATAAATGCGTTAGATATTGTGAATCTCTGTTGTTATTGTGAAACTTAGCAAAACTCCTAGTTTTGGAGACTTCTAGAAAGGGAGTCACTCTAAGGTGACCTTAGACAAATTGAAAGTTGTCTTGTTTCTTGCATATTTGAGTCAAGTTTTGTGATTTAGGTATGGTTAATCCTTGCTGATATTGTATTGAGCATATTGATAAAATGAACTTTGTACTATTTGAATTGAGTGATAAATGATTGAGCTCATGCCCGTATGAAAAGGAGAAAAACCTCATGAGTAAATGTTGAGATCATGTATGGTAAATTGATGTTTTGAAGTATTTTTATGAAATAAAATAGTTCATGCTACGGAATATTGTGAATTGATTGAGCTGCTAGTCTTGAGTCTACTCCCTCTTTTTAAGAGTGTTTGGTGTCATTCGGGGACGAATGTTCCTAAGGGGGGGATAATGTAACATTTTGAAATATTGAGGTCATGTGATAAGATTTAAATGAACTCCTTAGGATCTAAACCAGTGTTCCTAGCCAATTAGGCATATTTAGAGTCTTTGAAGTGGTGTTGGAACCGAAACTCTTAAACGTCCGGCAAATTGGTTCATAAGAGGGCTAGAGTGTCCTTTTGATTTAACCTAGTTAAAGAGTCGGAATTTGGTAAGCGGTTGTAACTATAGGTGTAAAATATTGTGTGGGATGGTTAATAAAGGTTAAAGACTCGTCTATAAAAGGGAACTTAGCTTAGCACCGAGTGAGCTTGTATGTGAGGGGTGCACTTTCTTGTAAAAAGGAAGGCAGGGTTCATTACGGTCCTCACGGGGTGGATAGCCTCATGACCCGAGTAGGGTGTAGAGTTGATATGTCCGTGGTTCTTTCCCCCAAGCTCCATTAACTATGTTGCCACCATAGGATACTAGCTAGTGGATCCACCTAGATAGCTATGTTCACCTTAGGTTCTACCTTGGCCGGTAGACCACCTTCCATCGGTGTAAGGTTTCATGACACCGGATTCCACATTCGATTATATGGTCTATGTCGGTTAAGGTAAATGTTCCCTAATCTAAAATGAATGAATGAATAAGGTATAGGCTAATCAAAGTAACCTGAGAGGTTGGCTATAGCTTAGGTAGGGGTATGGGACTCTACCTACGCCTTGCACTAGTTTGCCTTGATAGGAACTTTGAGAGGTCAATATTATACATGTGAAGCGATGGTATGATGTAAATGGTTTGTATGTTGAGTAACATTCTTATGAATATAATGTTGTTGTCTTTGCTTGAAGAAGGATGTATCATGACGTAAAGAGCATATTGGTAAGTAAATTGCTAATTGTAGTCTTGGTAGGTTACTTGATTGAGTAGGAGATATGGTAATTTTACTTGATCATTGCACTTGTGACTTATTGAAGGTTATCATTAGTATGCTTTGCTTTGCTATGGTTTAAATTGCATATGTAGTCTATTATGTTTTCATAAATGTCCCTTTCAAAATTTATTTGATTGGTAATTGTATATGAGATTCCATACTTAGTACATGTGGAGTACTAATCCCTTTTCTTTCCCTTTTCCCAAACATTTTAGGTTCGGGTCGTTGAGCTTGATCCAAATTGCTAGGAAGGAAGACTTGGGTAGTTTGCCATCCAAGTGGTAGGTCCTCACTCTCTCGAGGACGTGGCCGATATCTCTCTTTTATGATGTGTAGATACTATGATTCTATGTTGACTCCGTTATTCTCTTGAGACGATGTAGTAGACAGCCTATATGTGGCTTCTTTCATTTGATGTAGGGCTATGCCCAAGACTTATTGTAATCGATAGATGGTCTATGAGATGAGATGGTTTTATGACTATTATTTTTCTAAATATATAAGTGTATGAAATAAAAGTAGAAGACTAAGTAATCTTCGTATATGAACAAGTCTATGTATACTTCATATATATAATGATGTGTATGTAGAGGTCTATGTAAACCTCCGAGTAGATTTAGATAAAAAGTTTTAATTCTTTCTGATTTTTAGTCGATGAAGCTATGACGAAGCTAAGAGGCTTGTCTTAGTCCTCCGAGAGGACGACGACGCCGGTTACGTCTGGGGGGGGTAAACCCGGATGTGACAAAAACGTTGAGAATAGATAATGAAAAGTAGATGAATATGTTTGTTATGCATGAAGGTTGTTTCAAATTCCTATGATTTATGTACGACAGGAACATCCACATGTTTCGACTAGAAGTCGAACAATGTCGCGCAAGCCACGACTGATGCGGGCAAGCCACGGCCGACCATTGTGTGCAGGCACGTCCGATGATGGCCGACCGTGTGTGATGTCCAAGGGCTATGATGGCATGACATGCCCGACAATGGCCGACCGTGTGTGTTATCCAAGGGCGATGATGACATGCCACGCCTGACGTCGTCCGACCATGTGTGCTGTCGAAGGGCTATGATGGCATGCCACGCCCGACGTCGTCTGACCATGTGTGCTGTCGAAGGGCTATGATGGCATGCCACGCCCGACGTCGTCCAACCGTGTCAACTAGTCCAAAGGCAATGATGGCATGCCACGCCCGACGTCGTCCGACTGTGTCAACTAGTCTAAAGGCGATGATGGCATGCCACGCCCGATGTCGTCCGACCGTGTCAACTAGTCCAAGGGCGATGATGGCATGCCACGCCCGACGTCGTCCGACCGTGTATGCTGCCCAAGGTCCATGATGGCATTCCACGCCCGACGTCGTCCGACCGTGTGTGCTGTCAATGGGACATGATGGCATTCCACGCCCGACGTCGTTCGACCGTGTGTGCTGTCCAAGCCCCATGATGGCATACGACGCCCGACGTCGTCCGACCGTGCGTGCAGTCCAAGGACAATGATGGCATGCAACGCCCTACGTTGTCTGACTGTGTGTGCTGTCAAAGGTCCATTATGGCATGCCACGCCCGATGCCGTCCGACTGTGTAATGCCCGAGGGAAATGATTGCATGCCACGCCAGACGTTGTTCGAGCGTGCGTGCAGTCCAAGGGCGATGATGGCAGGCCACGCTTGATGTCGTCCGACCATGCGTGCTGTCCAAGGGCGATGATGGCATGCCACGCACAACGTCGTTTGACCGTGTGCTCCCCAAGGGCGATGATAGCATGCCACGCACGATGTCGTCCGACCGTGTGTGCTGCCCAAGGGCGATGATGGCATGCCACGCCCGACGTTGTCCGACCGTGTCACCTAGTCCAAAGGCGATGATGGCATGCATCGCCCGACGTCGTCCTACTGTGTCAAGTAGTCCAAAGACATTGATGGCATGCCACGCCCAACGTCGTCCGACCATGCGTGCTGACCAAGGGCGATGATGGCATGCCACGCCCGACGTCGTTCGATTGTGCGTGCAGTCCAAGGGCGATGATGGCATGCCACGCCCGACGTCGTCCGACCGTGTGTGCTGCCCAAGGGCCATGATGGCATTCCACGCCCGACGTCGTCCGACCGTGTGTGCTGTCAATGGGACATGATGGCATTCCACCCCCGACGTCGTCCGACCGTGTGTGCTGTCCAAGCCCCATGATGGCATGCCACGCCCGACGTCGTCCGACGGTGCGTGCAGTCCAAGGACGATGATGGCATGCAACGCCCTACATTGTCTGACTGTGTGTGCTGTCAAAGGTCCATTATGGCATGCCACGCCCGATGCCGTCCGACTGTGTGGTGCCCGAGGGAAATGATTGCATGCCACGCCAGACGTTGTTCGATCGTGCGTGCAGTCCAAGGGCGATGATGGCACGCCACGCTTGATGTCGTCCGACCATGCGTGCTGTCCAAGGGCGATGATGGCATGCCACGCACAACGTCGTTTGACCGTGTGCTCCCCAAGGGCGATGATGGCATGCCACGCACGACGTCGTCCGACCGTGTGTGCTGCCCAAGGGCGATGATGGCATGCCACGCCCGACGTTGTCCGACCGTGTCACCTAGTCCAAAAGCGATGATGGCACGCATCACCCGACGTCGTCCTACTGTGTCAAGTAGTCCAAAGGCATTGATGGCATGCCACGCCCAACGTCGTCCGACCATGCGTGCTGACCAAGGGCGATGATGGCATGCCACGCCCGACGTCGTTCGATTGTGCGTGCAGTCCAAGGGCGATGATGGCATGCCACGCCCGACGTCGTTCGATTGTGCGTGCAGTCCAAGGGCGATGATGGCATGCCACGCCCGACGTCGTCCGACCGTGTGTGCTGCCCAAGGGACATGATGGCATGCCACGCCCGACGTCGTCTGACTGTGCGTGTGGTCCAAGGGCGAGGATGGCATGCAACGCCCGACGTCGTTCGACCGTGTGCTGTCAAAGGGTCATGATGGTATGCTACGCCTGATGTCGTTAGACCGTGTGGTGTCCAAGGGCAATGAAGGCATGCCACGCCAGACGTCGTCCGATCGTGCGTGCAGTCCAAGGGCGATGATGGCATGCAACGCCCGACGTCGTCCTACCGTGTGTGCTGTCAAAGGGCCATGATTGCATGCGACGCCCGACATCGTCCGACCGTGTGTGCTGCCCAAGGGCGATGATGGCATGCCACGCCTGACGTCGTCCGACCATGTGGGCAGCCCAAGTGCGATGATGGTATGCCACGCCTGACGTTGTCCGACCGTGCGTGCTGTCCAAAGGCGATGATGGCATGCCACGCCCAACGTCATCTGACCGTGTGTGCTGCCCAAGGGCGATGATGGCATGCCACGCCCGACGTCGTCCGGCTGTGTCACCTAGTCCAAAGGCGATGATGGTATGCATCGCCCGACGTCGTTAGACCGTGTTAAGTAGTCCAAAGGCATTGATTGCATGCCAGGCCCGACGTCGTCCGACCATATGTGCTGTCCAACGGCTATGATGGCATTCCACGCCCGACGTCGTCCGACCGTGTCAACTAGTCCAAAGGCTATGATTGCATGCCACGCCCAACGTCGTCCGACCGTGTCAACTAGTCCAAAGGCGATGATGGCATGCCACAGCAGACGTCGTCCGACCATGTCAACTAGTCAAAAGGCGATGATGGCATGCCACGCCCGACGTAATTCGACCGTGCGTGCAGTCCAAGGGCGATGATGGCATGCCACGCCCGACGTCGTCCCACCGTGTGTGCTGTCAAAGGGCCATGATGGCATGCCATGCCCGACGTCGTCCGACCGTGTGTGCTGTCCAAGCGCCATGATGGAATGCCACGCCCGACGTCGTCCGACCGTGCATGCTGTCCAAGGACGATGATGGCATGCAACGCCCGATGTTGTCTGACCGTGTGTGCTGTCAAAGGTCTATGATGGCATGCCACGCCCGATGCCGTCCGACCGTGTGGTGCCCAAGGGCGATGATGGCATGCCACGCCAGACGTCGTTCGATTGTGCGTGCAGTCCAAGGGCAATGATGGCATTCCACGCCTAATGTAGTCCAACCGTGCGTGTTGTCCAAGGGCGATGATGGAATGCCACGCCCAACGTCGCTTGACCGTGTGTGCTGCCCAAGGGCGATGATGGCATGCCACGCCCGACGTCGTCTGACCGTGTGTGCTGCCCAAGGGCGATGATGGCATGCCACGCCCGACGTTATCCGACTATGTCACCTAGTCCAAAGGCGATGATCGCATGCATCGCTCGACGTCGTCCGATCGTGTCAAGTAATCCAAAGGCATTGATGGCATGCCACGCCCGACGTCGTCCGACCGTGCGTGCTATCCAAGGGCGATGATGGCATGCTACGCCCGACGTCATTCGACCATGCGTGCAGTCCAAGGGCGATGATGGCATGCCACGTCCGACGTCGTCCGACCGTGTGTGCTGCCCAAGGGCCATGATGGCATGTCACGCCCGACGTCGTTCAACCGTGCGTCCATTCCAAGGGCGATGATGGCATGCAAAGCCCGACGTTGTCCGATCGTGTGTGCTATCAAAGGGCCATAATGGCATGCCATGCCCGATGTCGTTCGACCGTGTGGTCCCCAAGGGCGATGATGGAATGCCACGCCTGATGTCGTCTGATCGTGTGTGCAGTCCAAGGGCGATGATGGCATGCAACGCCTGACGTCGTCCTACCGTGTGTGCTGTAAAAGGGCCATGATTGCATGCGACGCCCAGCATCGTCTGACCGTGTGTGCTGCCCAAGGGCGATGATGGCATGCCACGCCTGACGTCGTCCGACCATGCGGGCAGTCTAAGTGCGATGATGGCATGCCACGCCTGACGTCGTCCGACCGTGCGTGCTGTCTAAACGCGATGATGGCATGCCACGCCCAACGTAATCTGACCGTGTGTGCTGCCCAAGGGCGATGATGGCATGCCACGCCCGACGTCGTCCGACCGTGTGTGCTGCCCAAGGGTCATGATGGCATGCCACTCTCGACGTCGTCCGACCGAGCGTGTAGTCCAAGGGCGATGATGGCATGCAACGCCCGACGTCGTCCAACCGTGTGTGCCGTCAAATGGCCATGATGTTATGCCACGCCTGATGTCGTTTGACCGTCTAGTGCCCAAGGGCGATGATGGTATGCCACGCCAGACGTCGTCCGATCGTGCGTGCAGTCCAAAGGCGATGATGGCATGCAACTCCCGACGTCGTCCTACCGTGTGCGCTGTCAAAGGGTCATGATTGTATGCGACGCCCGACATCGTCCGACCGTGTGTGCTGCCCAAGGGCGATGATGGCATGCAACGCCTTATTTTATCCGACCGTGTGGGCAGTCCAAGGACGATGATGGCATGCCACGCCTGACGTCGTCCGATCGTGCGTGCTATCCAAGGGCGATGATGGCATGCCACGCCCAACATCGTCTGACCGTGTGTGCTGCCCAAGGGCGAATGTGGCATGCCACGCCCTATGTTGGATGACCGTGTTCGGCTCAGGGCGATGATGGCAATGCCACGCTCGACGTCGTCCGACCGTGTCACCTAGTCCAAAGGCGATGATGGCATGCATCGCCCGACGTCGTCTGACCGTGTAAAGTTG
>JABWTJ010000584.1:328841-336341 GCA_016801875.1 Solanum sitiens
CGTCCGCCTTGTTACGCCTCAGTCGCCCCGCAGACGTCGCCGACATGTTTGTGTAAGCGCCCAACGACGTAGCATGGATGATCCATGGATGCCATCAAGCGCCCACGCAACACGCCTACTAAGCCCACAGGACGCCCTTGACGTCCGCGTGCTTTCTCCTCAAACGCCCCGCAGATATCGCCGACATGTTTTTGTAAATGCCCAACGGCGTAGCACGGACGAGCCATGGATGCCATCAAGCGCCCACGCAGTACGCCTACTAAGACCACAGGACGCCCGTGACGTTGGCCTGCCTTCACCTCACTCGCCCCGCCGATGTGTTTTTGTAAATGCCCAACGGCGTAGAACGGACAAGCCATGCATGCCATCAAGTGCCCACGCAGCACGCCTACTAAGCCCACAGTACGCCCGTGACGTCTTCCTGCCTTCGCCTCACTCGCCCCGCCGACGCTGCCGGCGTGTTTTTGTAAACGGCTAACGGCGTAGCACGGAAAGGCATGCATGCCATCAAGCGCCCACGGAACACGCCTGCTAAGCCCATGGGATACCTATGCCGTCCTCCTGCCTGTGCCTCAGTCTTCCTCCAACACTTCTACCCCCCTTATATATGCCTAAAAAAGTTTTACCCATGTGACAGGAGAAGACAGAGATTTAGAGAATCATAATGGAAATGTACAACCCAAATATGCGCGTTCTAAGGTACAAACACACATTATCTTTCACAAATGACTTTTATATATAAAAAAAAGTATTTTCCAACAATTATTTTTAATTTTTATTTTTTTCCAAAATTTCCGAAAAATTAGTAATAAATTAATAACAAATAGGAAAAATATCAAAAAAATATGAAATCAACGTAGAAAATTCACAAAGTAATATAGTAACCTTAAAATAAAAAATTTAGTACGTTTTAATTTTTAAAACGAGATGTAAAAAATAATAAACCATAAAAATATATTATAAAATAATTATTAAATGTCGGAAAAATACGAAAATGCTCGAAAACACTTCTAAACTTGTCAAAGTAATGATAGGCTACATATTTGCACAAATAAAAGATGTTTTAATATCGTACGAACCATAAAATTAATGAACAATGATATGAACGAGCAACGTGAGGCGAAAACGTTGAGAATAGATAATGGAAAGTAGATGAATATGTTTGTTATGCATGTAGGTTGTTTCAAATTCCTTTGATTTATGTATGACAGGAACATCCACATGTTTCGACTAGAAGTCGAACAATGTCGCGCAAGCCACGACCAATGCGGGCAAGCCACGGCCGACCATTGTGTGTAGGCACGTCCGATGACGGCCGACCGTGTGTGATGTCCAAGGGCTATGATGGCATGACACGCCCGACAATGGCCGACCGTGTGTGTTGTCCAACGGCGATGATGACATGCCACGCCCGACGTCGTCCGACCATGTGTGCTGTCGAAGGGCTATGATGGCATGCCACGCCCGACGTCGTCCGACCATGTGTGCTGTCGAAGGGCTATGATGGCATGCGACGCCCGACGTCGTCCAACCGTGTCAACTAGTCCAAAGGCAATGATGGCATACCACGCCCGACGTCGTCTGACTGTGTCAACTAGTCCAAAGGCGATGATGGCATGCCACGCCCAATGTCGTCCGACCGTGTCAACTAGTCCAAAGGCGATGATGGCATGCCACGCCCGACGTCGTTCGACCGTGCGTGCAGTCCAAGGGAGATGATGGCATTCCACGCCCGACGTCGTCCGATCGTGTGTGCTGTCAATGGGACATGATGGCATTCCACGCCCGACGTCGTCCGACCGTGTGTACTGTCCAAGCCCCATGATGGCATGCCACGCCCGATGTCATCCAACCGTGCGTGCAGTCCAAGGACGATGATTGTCACGACCCGAAAGCACCCCCTAGAAGTTAGGGAAAACCTTTGAATCATGACCGGGCGTACTTGACCCCATTGGGGTCTCGTACAAGCCCTCTAACTAGCATTCATAACATAAAGCATGAAAAGTAGTGCGGAATTAAAACGTTTCACGATAATAATAATAAAAGGAGTCTTTTCATAAATACTAGGAATTCTTATCGTCACAAGCCAACTTAAAGACACGACTTAGAATCTTAGGGACACGGCCCTTTACAATAGAGTAAATACATTTTTAAGTCTTAATAAGGAAATTAAGAAACATAAAAACTATGTCCTCGAATATATGAGGAAATACCCAAGTCTTGAGAGATAGAATTCCCAAGCTTCAACTTCGATCCTCCAAAGGATTCCAACCTATACTCATAAGGTATAAAAAGTATGGGGTTAGTACAACAATGTACTAAGTATGGCATATGCAAAAACATGCAAAAAGGGACATTTTAGTAAAGATAGCTTTTTATGCAATTCACATATAACCTTCATGAATCTAGAAGCAAACCCCATAAGAATCAACAATTAACACTTTATGGCTATCTTACCAAAACTTAAAGTAAACAAAAGGAAAATTTCAATTAACTTTGCTAAACTTGCAATAAAATTGGATAAAGCATCATAGTGAACATTTTGAATTCTTACAATGAAGACCTTACAGTGAATGGCACGGTCCAAGTCATATGAACCCTTTTTCTTTGAAGTTGCCCTAACCCAAGGTTATTCTAAGACTCCCTAAGGTGAGCCAAGAAGGGACTCTCATTACACCTCCCTTCAAAGCACACCAAAGCGACCCTTAAAACTACCTAATCTTAGGCTTACTTCGTTAGAAATCAAATCCACGCCCTTGGCTAACATATGCAAAACACTCATGGAAATATAGGTCATACCAAGTGCAATGTGAGAGTAGCATCCCATACTACCACTCCCACTTAGTACTCCTAATGGATTCCATTTACTCAAGTACTCCACAATAATCCTCCATAACACTACACCATAGTACTCATTCACACGGATTTCATGAAGGTACTCTTCTCCCATAGTAGGTATAGGTCACACCGAGTGCAATGTGAGAATAGCATCCCATACTACTACTCCCACTCAATGCTCCTACTTGGTAACTAATGTGGATTGAGCACTTCACGACATACATACACAATTTCAACAATACACAAGATAATTAGTTTCAAATCAATTCTTTTGTGGGAGTTAGCTTAACCGACAAAGACCATGAGAGCTAGACATGGAATCCCGATATTAACCCCTATCGGATGAGGGATCCTTACTTGCCTAGAGTAAGGTCATGCTTCTTAGCGTTTACATGGCTTTTCCAATAGCTACACCTATGCAGGCACATAGTTAAGGGATAAGGAGATTGCTACTAAGTAACTCACTCTCTACTAACGAGGAGTACTCATCTCAAGAGGTACTTTGTATTACAACATCTCAACTAACGAAGTGCAATCCACCTCCCCTTCATATCCTCTCGGTGCTAGGCATAACTCCACACGGATTTCTCAACATAAAAGTCTATCATAGGAAGCTCACTAGGAAATGGAGAGGTTGTTACTAGACACTACATCTCAACTCACGAAGTGTGTCCACCTCAAGATTTCCCCTTTTTGATCAACTTAACATAATATAAATCTTAGAAGAGTGTGTGTGTACATGTGCACACCTTGCATATAAGCATCATTTCATTTTCATGAAGTTCTACTCATACTTTAACTTTGATTCATCAAGCTACACACTCTACATACTTCTCATAATCATATACTTCATTTAAACATAAACTAGGTCAAACATGCAAATTAAGCTACATCAAACACAACACAAGACCCATTTCCGATATATCTTCATTTCACATATTAGACCTTCAAGGTCACATACTCAAACCATACTAGGTAACATCAAGTTCATCAATTAGCACCGCCACCCATAAGGTGGACCATACCACTCAAATAGCAATTCATAATAAGAACTATACAATGAGAGCAACTCATCAACAAATCAAACCATCATTACCCATAAGCAATTTATCAATATTTCACCACATGAAGGCCCTTAGGGCAGTAGCTACACCAACATGACATACACAAGAAGACCCAAGTTCATACCTTACTCAAATCATGCTCACATAACCCATTTTCATGCCAAAAGTTGAAGTATGCATATACAAGAGTTTCATGGAGTTTTAACATCAAAACCATCTATTCAAACCAAGATAAATACATTTAAACCATTAGAACTTAGTTACAAGAAGACCCATAATAGAAATCAAAGTTTAGAAGAAGTTGAGTTTAAAACCCTTTTTTTTTTAAAATCCATTTTGGAAGTTGGCTTCTTGAATGGAAAGGTATTCAAGAATGGATACCATACCTTTAAGAGAAAGAAACCCACGAATTTGATGAAGAAACAAGTCCCAATCCGTCCTCCTATCCTTCCTTGACTTCTAGCTTCCAAGAGAGTTGAGAGAGTTTTCTTGAGAGAAAGAGAGAGTTGGATCTTGAAGTGAGAGGGTCTTGTCTAGGTCTAGGGTTTAAAACTAGTTTAATATAACCTAAAAACACCAAAATTATACACCTAGGGTCTTATAAGACTTGGGGTGTATTTACATAAAACACCCCAAGTTGGCAGCCTTAAGTCGTGCACTGGCAGGCCTCGTCGACGAGACCTCCTCGACGGACCGTCACGTTCACCACGGACCGTAATGGAGTCCCGTCGAGGAACACTTGGCTCCAACTGGAGCCTGTCCAAGTTTCCACTCTCTGTCACTCGCGACGCCCTGGATCGACGGACCGTCCTGAGTGCGACGGACCGTCGCCATGGTCGTCGTGAGCCACTGATGGGCAGACTTTGCCCAAGTCTTGGGCCCTTCATCTAGGGCCCCTTGTGGGTCCTAGGTGGGGTCGTGCCCGGACGTCAAACCCCTAAACTAAGTCGTCTAGGTCTAAGGAACATCCGACGCATGTTTCAAGTAAAACGAACACATAAAACTCATCCAAACTCGCCAAGACATACAAGTACATTCTAAGGCATACCATCCGAACGTCATGGACGTTTTTGGTCGATTGAACTCCAAACTTAACCAAACTTTGTACACTGCCTAAGGACACCTAACTAACTCCGTTTAACTTAAAATTAACTCAAGAAACAACCATGAGGATCTAGTTCACCTTAGTTCATTTTAGGGCGTTATAATGATGGCATGCAACGCCCGACATTGTCTGACCGTGTGTGCTGTCAAAGGTCCATGATGGCATGCCACGCCCGATGCCGTCCGACTGTGTGGTGCCCAAGGGAAATGATTGCATGCAACGCCAGACATTGTTCGATCGTGCGTGCAGTCCAAGGGCGATCATGGCACGCCACGCTTGACGTCGTCCGACAATGCGTGCTGTCCAAGGGCGATGATGGCATGACACGCACAACGTCGTTTGACCGTGTGTGCTCTCCAAGGGCGATGATGGCATGCCACGCACGACGTCGTCCGACCGTGTGTGCTGCCCAAGGGCGATGATGGTATGCCACGCCCGACGTTGTCCGACCGTGTCACCTAGTCCAAAGGCGATGATGGCATGCATCGCCCGATGTCGTCCTACTATGTCAAGTAGTCCAAAGGCATTGATGGCATGCCACGCCCGATGTCATCCGACCATGCGTGCTGACCAAGGGCGATGATGGCATGCCACGCCCGACGTCGTTCGATCGTGCGTGCAGTCCAAGGGCGATGATGGCATGCCATGCCCGACATCGTCCGACCGTGTGTGCTGCCCAAGGGCCATGATGGCATGCCACACCCAACGTCGTCTAACCGTGCGTGTGGTCCAAGGGCGAGGATGGCATGCAATGCCCGACGTCGTTCGATCGTGTGCTGTCAAAGGGTCATGATGGTATGCTACGTCTGTTGTCGTTCGACCGTGTGGTGTCCAAGGGCAATGATGGCATGCCACGCCAGACGTCGTCCGATCGTGCGTGCAGTCCAAGGGCGATGATGGCATGCAACGCCCGACGTCGTCCTACTGTGTGTGCTGTCAAAGGGCCACGATTGCATGCGACGCCCGATATCGTCCCACCGTGTGTGCTGCCCAAGGGCGATGATGGCATGCCACGCCCGACGTCGTCTGACCGTGTGTGCTGCCCAAGGGCGATAATGGCATGACACGCCCGACGTCGTCCGACCCTGTTACCTAGTCTAAAGGCGATGATCGCATGCATCGCCCGACGTCGTCCTACCGATTCAAGTAGTCCAAAGGCATTGATGGCATGGCACGCCTGACGTCGTCCGACCGTGCGTGCTATCCAAGGACGATGATGGCATGCCACGCCCGACGTCGTTCGACCGTGCGTGCAGTCCAAGGGCGATGATGGCATGCCATGCCCGACGTCGTCCGATCGTGCGTGCTGCCCAAGGGCCATGATGGCATCTCACGCCCGACGTCGTCCGACCGTGCGTGCATTCCAAGGGCGATGATGGCATGCAACACCTGACGTTGTTCGACCGTGTGTGCTGTCAAAGGGCCATAATGGCATGCCATACCCGATGTCTTCCGACCGTGTGGTCCCCAAGGGCGATGATGGAATGCCACGCCTGACCTCGTCCGATCGTGTGTGCAGTCCAAGGGCGATGATGGCATGCAACGCCCGACGTCGTCCTACCATGTGTACTGTCAAAGGGCCACGATTGCATGCGACGCCCGACATCGTCCGACCGTGTGTGCTGCCCAAGGGAGATGATGGCATGCCACGCCTGACGTCGTCCGACCATGCGGGCAGTCCAAGTGCGATGATGGCATGCCACGCCTGACGTCTTCCGACCGTGCATGCTGTCCAAGGGCGATGATGGCATGCCACGCCCAAAGTCATCTGACCGTGTGTGCTGCCCAAGGGCGATGATGGCATGCCACGCCCGACCTCGTCCGACTGTGTCACCTAGTCCAAAGGCGATGATGGCATGCATCGCCCAACGTCGTCCGACCGTGTTAAGTATTTCAAAGGCATTGATTGCATACCACGCCCGACATCGTTCGACCGTGCTTGCTGTGCAAGGGCGATGATGGCATGCCACGCCCGACGTCGTTCGACTGTGCGTGCAGTCCAAGGGTGATGATAGCATGCAATGCTCGACGGTGTTCGACCGTGTGTGCTGCCCAAGATCCATGATGGCATGCCACGCTCGACGTCGTCCGACCGTGCGTGTAGTCCAAGGGCGATGATGGCATGCAACGCCCGACGTCGTACGAACGTGAGTGTTGTCCAAGGGCGATGATGGCATGCACTGCCCAACGTCGTCCAACCGTGCGTGCTGTTCAAGGGCGATGATGGCATGCCACGCCCGACGTCGTTCGATCGTGCGTGCAGTCAAGGGGCGATGATGGCATGCCACGCCCTACATCGTCCGACCGTGTGTGCTGTCAGAGGGACATGATGGCATGCCACGCCCGATGATGTTCGATCGTGCATGCTGTCCAAGGGCGATGATGGACTACCACGTCAGACGTCGTCTGATCGTGTGTGCTGCCCAAGCGCGATGATGGCATGGCATGCCCGACGTCGTTCGACCGTGTGTGCAGTCCAAGGGCGATGATGGA
>JABWTJ010000584.1:344632-364632 GCA_016801875.1 Solanum sitiens
GCCAGTGCACGACTTAAGGCTGCCAACTTGGGGTGTTTTATGTAAATACACCCCAAGTCTTATAAGACCCTAGGTGTATAATTTTGGTGTTTTTAGGTTATATTAAACTAGTTTTAAACCCTAGACCTAGACAAATCCCCTCACTTCTAAATTCATCTCTCTCTCTAAAGAAACTCTCTCCAAGACTCCATTGAAGGCTAGAGGTTAAGGAAGGAAAGAAGGGCTGCTTTGGACGTGTTTCTTCATCAAAATTCGTGGGTTTCTTTCTCTTAGAGGTATGGTATCCATTCTTGAATACCTTTCATTTCAAGAAGCCAACTTCCAAAATGGTTTTCAAAAAGGGGTTTTAGACTCAACTTCTTCTAAACTTTGATTTCTATTATGGGTCTTCTTGTAACTAAGTTCTAATGGTTTAAATGTATTTATCTTGGTTTGAATAGATGGTTTTGATGTTAAAACTCCATGAAACTCTTGTTTATGCATACTTCAATTTTGACTTGAAAATGGGTTATGTGAGCATGATTTGAGTAGGGTATGAACTTGGGTCTTCTTGTATTTGTCATGTTGGTGTAGCTACTGCCCTAAGGGCCTTCATATGGTGAAATATTGATAAATTGCTTATGGGAAATGATGGTTTGATTTGTTGATGAGTTGCTCTCATTGTATAATTCTTATTATGAATTGCTATTTGAGTGGTATGGTCCACCTTATGGGTGGCGGTGCTAATTGATGAACTTGATGTTACTTAGTATGGTTTGAGTATGTGATCTTGAAGGTCTAATATGTGGAATGAAGATATATATTTGAAATGGGTCTTGTGTTGTGTTTGATGTAGCTTGAATTGCATGTTTGACCTAGTTTATGTCTAAATGAAGTATATGATTATGAGAAGTATGTAGAGTGTGTAGCTTGATGAATCAAGGTTAGAGTATGAGTAGAACTTGATGATAATGAAATGATGCTTATATGCAAGGTGTGCACATGTACACACACACTCTTTAAAGATCGTATTATGCCAAGTTGAGCAAAAAGGGGAAATCTTGAGGTGGACACACTTCGTGAGTTGAGATGTAGTGTCTAGTACAAACCTCCTTCCTAGTGAGCTTTCTAAGATAGACTATTTATTTTGAGAAATCCGTGTGGAGTTATGCCTAGCACCGAGAGGATATGAAGGGGAGGTGGATGCACTTCGTTAGTTGAGATGTTGTAATCCAAAGTACCTCTTGAGATGAGTACTCCTCGTTAGTAGAGAGTGAGTTACTTAGTAGCAATCTCCTTATCCCTTAACTATGTGCCCGCATAGGTGTAGCTATTGGAAAAGCCATGTAAACGCTAAGAAGCATGACATTACTCTAGGCAAGTAAGGATCCCTCATCCGATAGGGGTAAATATCGGGATTCCATGTCTAGCTCTCATGGTCTTTGTCGGTTAAGCTAACTCCCACAAAAGAATTGATTTGAAACTAATTATCTTGTGTATTGTTTAAATTGTGTATGTATGTCGTGAAGTGCTCAATCCACATTAGTTATCAAGTAGGAGCATTGAGTGGGAGTAGTAGTATGGGATGCTATTCTCACATTGCACTTGGTGTGACCTATACCTACTATGGGAGAAGAGTACTTTCATGAAATCTGTGTGAATGAGTACTATGGTGTAGTGTTATGGAGGATTATTGTGGAGTACTTGAGTAAATGGAATCCATTAGGAGTACTAAGTGGGAGTGGTAGTATGGGATGCTACTCTCACATTGCACTTGGTATGACCTATATTTCCATGAGTGTTTTGCATATGTTAGCCAAGGGCGTGGATTTGATTTCTAACGAAGTAAGCCTAAGATTTGGTAGTTTTAAGGGTCGCTTTGGTGTGCTTTGAAGGGAGGTGTAATGAGAGTCCCTTCTTGGCTCACCTTAGGGAGTCTTAGAATAACCTTGGGTTAGGGCAACTTCAAAGAAAAAGGGTTCATATGACTTGGACCGTGCCTTTCACTGTAAGGTCTTCATTGTAAGAATTCAAAATGTTCACTATGATGCTTTATTCAATTTTATTGCAAGTTTAGCAAAGTTAATTGAAATGTTCCTTTTGTTTACTTTAAGTTTGGTAAGATAGTCATAAAGTGTTAAATTGTTGATTCTTAAGTGGGTTTGCTTCTAGATTCATGAAGGTTATATTTGAATTGCATAAAAAGCTATCTTCACTAAAATGTCCATTTTTGCATGTTTTTACATATGCCATACTTAGTACATTGTTGTACTAACCCCATACTTTTTATACCTTATGAGTATAGGTTGGAAGCCTTTGGAGGATCGAAGTTGAAGCTTGGGAATTCTATCTCTCAAGACTTGGGTATGTCCTCATATATTCGAGGACATAGTTTTTATGTTTCTTAGTTTCCTTATTAAGACTTAAAAATGTATTTAATCTATTGTAAAGGGCCGTGTCCCTAAGATTCTAAGTCGTGTCTTTAAGTTGGCTTGTGACGATAAGATTTCCTAGTATTTATGAAAAGACTCCTTTTATTATTATTATCGTGAAAAGTTTTAATTCCGCACTACTTTTCATGCTTTATGTTACGAATGCTAGTTAGAGGGCTTGTACGAGACCCCAAAGGGGTCAAGTACGCCCGGTCATGATTCGAAGGTTTTCCCTAACTTCTAGGGGGTGCTTTCGGGTCGTGACAACTACTATGCGTATTAAGGTGATATTTATGAAAGTATGTTTTGTATTCCCTTACTAGGATGACTTGATAGGTGTACTAGTATGGGCAAGGGTATGGAACCTTGTCTATGCATTGCACATGTGTATCTTGATAGGAAAACTCCTAGGTTTGGTTATTATGTATATGAAGGATGAATATATGAACATGTTATGAATATGATGTATATGATATGATGAAGTATGAATGTGTATACTGTCTTAGTAGGTTTATATGAAAGTATTGCTCATATTGTTAGGCCTATAGACTTATGCATTGATATATGAACATGTGTGACATTATGTGTTATGTGAAAGGTTTGCTCACATTTATGTATACACTCACACACATGGATGATCTAGTTTGTGAGAGGGGCCTTGCTAGGGGTGCCCAAGAATACTCCAAAACTAGATAGGTGCTTGAATATGGTATAAGCATATGAATGATAAATATCCTAAGCCTATGTTTTTATAAATAAATGTTAATAAAGGCTTTTCAATAAAGGGAACTTAGCCTAGCACCGAGTGAACTTGTAGATGAGGGGGTGACACTTTCCAACATAGGAAAGGTAGGGTTCACTACGGTCCTCATGTGAGGGGTGACACTTTCTTACATAAGGAAAGGTAGGGTTCACTACGGTCCTCAAGGGGTGGATAGCCTCATGACCCAACATAGGGTGTAGAGTTGATATTTCCATGGTTCTTTTCCCCCAAGTTCCATAAACTATGTTGCCACCATAGGATACTAGCTAGAGGATTCTACCTCGATAGCGATGTTTATATTGGTTATACTTTGGCCGGTAGACCACCTTCTTCGGTGTGGGGTTTAATGACATTGGATTCCATGATTAGCACCCATGGTCTATGTCAGTTAAGGTTATGATTTCCCTAAAGGTAAAATGGACAAAGAAAGTAATTGAATAGGATCCTAACTAGGAGGACTTAAGTCAAGTTACTTAGGATAGGTGGAAGTAATGAACCCATCTAGACATTGCACAAGTGACTCCTTAGGAAGTCTTAGGAAGGTGCCCTAATGCATATGATTATGTATGTGTCCTTTATGTATGACATTGTAGTAATTGTCTATTTGTCATGAAGATGTGCATCATATGAGTCTTTATACATGCTGTTAATCTTGTTGACTATATGGTGAAGGTATTAGTCGACATAAGTGGAGTTGTCTTCTCTTACCATGTTGATATATGATTTGGATGCAAAGGCTTGTGATCTCATGATAGGTTTACTAAGCATGCGTGAGGTTATGGGGCCTTATATGTGCATTGCACTAGTGGATCTAGATTGGGGACATGAGTTAGGTTTTATAAGGTTCAATGTGAAGTAAAAGAAGTGTATGTGCATATTGACTAGGAGTTCATTATAATGTACTTGTAGTCTTGGTTTAACTGTCTATATGGTACTATACTTCTATGATAACATGTGTTGTTTTGTGTAGATGCTATGTATGGTTTTCTCTTGTGTTCCTAAGGTGATACATTGCACCAAGTATCCCTAAAGGATTACTTGGGAGGCTAATGATTTAAAAGAAAGAGTTAATGTTAAGGAGAGTGAGTTCACCGTAAAGTGACCTCAAATGGGGATTAAATTCTATATGTGCTTTTCTATGATGTTTGGTCTTTGATTGTGTTTCTATGAAATATATGAATGATATAAATGCTATTGATAAAGGTTTTATGATGATTTACTCAAAATGGCATGAAGTATGATTTCAAAGGAAATGTCCCTTTTAAATGCATGTTTTTACATGGTTGTCATACTTAGTGCATTCTTGTACTAATTCCATTCTTCTCTACTTCTTACACAAAGTGTAGGTCATGGATGCTTAAAGGATGTCTTGAATGGTGAAGAGCTTGATAGATGATTCTCAAGCTTAATGAAAGGAATCCTTAAAGTTCAAGGATGTCCTACTTATGTATTTAATGTAAAGTCAATAAATATTGTATAGTTATGTAATGTGTCTTATGGGCCGTGTCCCTAATGTACTCTAAAGTTATTGAGTCTAAGATGGGAAAGAGACTTAGAGTCTAAATATGTATTATGACTTATGTTTTATATATATATGATGTGATATTTCTAGCATATGATGTGTTATGAAAAGTTTTAAATTTTCCGCTAAATTTACTATGCCAATGCAATGAATGATATGAGAGGCTTGTCCTAGACCTCCGAGAGGTCGACGATGCCGATTACAATCCAAGATTGTATCTTATCTTCTAGGGTATGGTTTCGGGTTGTGACACTCAAGATGCAAATAAGCACTCATACTTCAATGCACATAGACTTGAGTTAAGTAGGTCAATAAGAATCCTTATCATTTAGACATAATGCCATGAAGGTCATACTCAACCTTACTATGCTTAGTTATGTTTAAGGAGGAATTTCCTTCTCCTCAACGCACTTACATGTCTTCATTAGTTCATACACTTGCAATGCACAAAGGTCAATTGACTTAAATGAGAAATTTTCAACTTTTAACCAAAGCATGCTCATGCTCTCTTAATGAAGTAAAAATGGAAAATGACACCACACATATTACAAAATAGGAAGTCATTTCACAAAAAATGCAACAGTTAGTATAACACTAGTCTTCATAAACAAGCATCAGTTAAGGGAATTCTTACAATTTATAGGCACACACAAGGACATTGGCTAAACATACCTTCACTTCTCAAGAGTGATCCTATAATCATACTTCCCAAACCATAAAAGTCACACATTTTCAAGAGATTCATCATTTTTAATTTAAAGGAGACTTAAATTTCCATTAATGGCTTAAAACACCACACATTATAAGTGACATCAAACATGCTCCTTGCCTTGTCTCATGAAGTTAAATGCACAACTAACATATCAAAATGTCCAATCAACATGAGAAAACTTGAATTTGATCAAAAATCCTTTTTCATGCAATTTAGAACCTCCAAAACATGCATAACATAGTGTCAAACAAGACATACATAACATATGGAGAACATGCAACTTATACTTTTATGAAAGACTCCTATCATGAACAATCTACTAGGAACTCTTTGGTTTCAAGCTCAAGTAAGAATAGAAGAACAACATAGGGATATCTACAACCTTACTACTCACATAATCATGCCCCACTTAGGGTAAACCCCATTTAAGAGCAACTTAACTCATCTTTAAGAGAACCTTAGCTTACTAACCTTAGCAACTAAGCACATCATTACTCACTTGGGATCCAAGCTCATGCATACCCTTTATCAACTTCACCTAAAAGTTATTTTCAACCTAGAGAAATTCAAGGGAACTCCACATAGGAACATCAAGGGTAGACAAAATCTTACCATCTAGGAATTATCCCCCACTTGGGGTAAGCCTAATCACATCATGCCCTTAAACGCCAAGTTTAAGGAAAGTCAAAACCAACCTATATACTCCTCACTCAAGAAGGTTTAACATCATTGAGGGTTTTCACTCCTAATCTCATATCAAGGAGTCTACTAACTCAAACATTAAGGGCAATACCTAAAGCATCATCATTCCTCTAAGGTCAACACCTAAAGGAAATCCATAACAATCAAGTTAGGTCATACTACCCAACCATATATGGTCTCAACTATACCATGAATACCAAGGGTCATGAATACCTTAAGGGAAACAATAGAAGAGACTTGACCATGAAGGCGTCTTTCTTTTCTTTCAACACCAGGGCAAGGTAACTTATAGGTCATTTAAACCCATATTATCACCCTAGAGGACAACACCTAGGTACAACCTAAGCACTTCCTCAAATGGTCATACTCAAGATCAACATTAAAAGGCAACTAACACCTTAAAGTATGTCAAAATCAATTCTCTCCCACTACTAACATACTCCACAATCACCTTACAAGGTAAGCACACTACCTTCACTTCTAGGATCAAGCCTATACAAGAGACCCCAATCCATGCAAGGCAACTATGAAGATTTACACATAAAAGGCAACATTTGAATCATTACTCATATACAAAGGCAAATTGCATCTTTAGCTATTTACCACACTTCTTCAAAGCATTTCAAGACTAAGCCATATCATTAGACTATCATCATACAAAACCATATAGCAACTTTTCATTCCAAAAAAGGAACTCAATTTAACTATCACAACTCTTTACAAGCTATAACCATACATGTCATTTCTCATAAATCACATATATAGCCATAAATGGCATCGTATCAACATATATCCAAAATTCACCTTCACACATACTCATCAAACCATAAAACCAAGGTAAACATCAAAACTCACCTTTTCTCCCACAATCATAGAGATACCATGTCATTCAATCAATCACATCTAAAAGACCACTGGACAAGAAAACATAAGAGAGGGATCAATTAGAGTTAAGTCATATAGCACGACATGAGAATAGTGATGAAGGGAAACTCTATCGTCCTATAGCCTCTCGCTCATAGATGTGTCACGACTCACCACCAATGAAAATCTCCATGAACCCCTGACGTTCTTAAATCTCTAAATTTGGCCCTAATGTGGGTGAATTGATCATGGCTTGATCTTAGTGAATTCATGTGTAGATTGTATTGGGCTATTGAACTATATATTGATCATGATAGAATTGTAGATAAGTTGCCTTAATTTGATGATATTCATATGGTATATTGTTAGATCATTGGTATGGTTTGATTGTTGGTTTAGAATTGTGTATATGGCTATTGGTAAGAGCCTTTGTAAAGTGAATTGATTGAAAAGGCTAAGGAATGGTAATGTGATGATGGAAAAAGTTGTAAGATGACCTAAGAGCTCCATTTATGCATTGCACAAGCATGCTTCAATAATGGTTATGGTGAGGTTCTTTTATGCTATGAAGACTTGTGAATTATGCATGTATGATATGTATTGTTTTTAAAAGTGACTTTACTTGTTTCAAGTTAATGAACATGAATGTTTCCTTGTTTATGAGTATTGGTCATGGATGAGGACAAATTATGCAAATATATGATGAGTGTGGCTTAAAAGTTATACTTAGCTTTATATAGGATTATGGGGTCTTGTTTATGCATTGCACAAGTATGGCTTAGGGTTACTTATGAGTTGGTTTGACTTGTGTATTTACAATATTGTGCATGATGACTCTTACAAATGTAAAAGTGCACGATTTCATATTTATTATCGCTTTTTGAATATTTTAATGATTTTTATGCTTGTCTTCCATACTTGGTACATTTTTGTGTTAACCCACATTTTCGACCTTTTTCCACAAAGTGTAGGTATGGGTTGTTGAAGTTGATACTCTTTAGTTGAAGGCTTAAAATTGATTCCTTCCTTGACTTGGTGAGTCTTCATGGTTAGAGGGCAAGGGTTATTATTTCTAGTTTTCTTTCGTATGTTTTACTTTGAGACTTTATTGTAAAGGGTTGTGACTGTCACGCTCCGAGCCTACACCCTGGGTGTGGCTGGCACTCAAAGACCATTGTTGGTCCCCAAGCAAACACTTGGCCTGCCTTATTTAACTTAGCGGAAGACTCTATTATGATTAGAATGATGGACTTACTCAAGTAACTAAATAATATTACTCAAAATGTTATAAGGAATAACATTCAGCTTTGCGAAAAATGACAACCCAAATTTTTAACATAGAATGATAATGTATAGACAAATGAATTATAATAGTATATGAAGCCTCTAAGAACAACTGAGATGGATGTTGGGACGAACCTCACAACATCCTAATGAACTATACTAGAAAGCAAATAAAAAGGGTCCTTCGGCATGCTAAGAGGCTCACCAATACACTCTGAGTGTTAAAGTTTTATCAACGAGGCGCTGGATGCTGATCCTTGTTACCTGTGTGAGCATCATAATACAATATAGTCCAACTGGCATCAGTATATTGAATGTACGAGTGTGTGAGTTGGAATGCTAAAAACAACTTAAACTTGAAAAGAGTAAAAAGGAACACTTACCTTAGACATGCTCAACTCATGAATAATTTAACTCAATATAAAGCAATAAGACACATGCAATATATAGTGTGTGTGTGTGTGTGTATAAAAGCTTGTAAAATAATGTGAACAACTTGGTTTGTTAAAGGAATGCAATAACAAACTCAAATTTACTTTTCAGATAAAGTAATACAGTTTCTATGGGAGATTCTCTAACCGAAAACGATCACTATAAGCCTAAGTGATGATCATCTAAAAAGTATGACCCATTGATACACATGATGGCTACATGGTTTATGGAGACTTGGGTTAATATGAACTCGCATCTTCATATCGGTGTTCAATACTACTCGCAAGATATAGTTAGCTCATATGTCTTTAAAAACAACTTTCTTTCTTTGACTTGAGATAATTACTCAAAACTTAGCTGAAAAGCTCTCCTGGAATCGATGTTCCGGCCTTTTCTTGCTCAAAACTCTTTTGGAAATCTCAGTTTTCTCATATCTTAAATGTGGAAACATTTATAAATCTTTGAGAATACTTAGTCCCCTATAGCGCTTTTATTCTTGGCTTAACTTGAATTATTAGCCTTTATAAAAGACTCTTGAAAACTTTGATGAACCTCACTTGACTTGACTCTTAACTTTGATCTTAACTCTTACTTGAATTTGACTCTTAAATGATCCTTGAATTGAACTATGGATTCAAGGGTTTTGATTTGTGTTTGGAAATACCCCATGATGTTTAGGAATGATTATGAATAGCTAAACTTGAGAAAAGTTGCATAATCACCGTCCTAGAACAAGTCCGCGACTTGGAGATGCTCCTAATTAATTATTTACAAAAATTAATTTTGAGACAGTGGAGTCCGCGTCCTGTCCGCGAAACGGAGTGACTTTTTGTTCACAGAGGGAACAAGTCCACGACGCGTACTTGTTCGTCAGAAGTTTACTGACTTTTTCCTTCTTTTATTTTAGCCCCTCATTCACCTTAACTCGAATATCTTCCTCAAAATGATTTTAGATCCTGATACCCAACAATAGTACTCAAAACCTCACTCAAAGAAACTCTAAAGCTCAACATTAAAGGTCTCAAAACGCGAACATTCAACCCAATTCAAGAACACCTTTAAATTCAATAATAAAAGTCAAGAACATCAACTTTACACCCTTTTTAGGATGGATTTCACCGACTTAAACACGTTTGGCGCATGGGTGAACGAACTCAACCACTATGAGAGACTCACATACCTTTTTAGGGATCACCCCTAAAGAAATCCACAAGCAAACGATCATTCTTGGAAATTCTTGCTTTTCCTCTTCTCTTTTTTCTTGCGCTATTTCTCCAAAAGCCCTAACGTGAATTCTCAATCTCTCTAAACTGAACCAAGTCTTGTTTGTACCCCAATTAAGTCACTAAAATGAATTAATTAATTTAATTGGGTAAGGAAAAGACAATTAACACTTTTAATTCCCGGATTGGACATTTTCTTAATCAAACAGTCCAACTTCCAAAGGGCATAACTCACCATCCGAACTTAAAATTTTGCAAACTCTGTTGAATTGGAAATATTGTTCCAAGGTCTTTCCAATCATATCTGAAAGTACACCTAACTCATCCTGAGCTAGAATTTATGGCCGTTTGTAGTTGACCAAAAACTCACTTTAACTTACTTACAAATTTCTAGATTTTTAATTTATTTCTAAAAATAGATATTTCCAATTTCTAAACTCCTTATAGTTTCGTTTTAGTTGCAAGACGTTACACTGATCCTATCGAGATTTTTATTGTATTAGATGGCTTATAGAGCCAATGTCTAGACTTCTATTTTGACTTTTATGAAAGGACTTTGATTGTAATAGGTTTTAATACCTATCATATAAATTTATTATGTTTATGATTATGCTTAGGGCTTGTATGAGACCCCTTCGGGGTCAGATAAGCCGTGTTACATCTAGGGGGCACCCTTGGGTCGTGAAAAACTTGGTAATCATAGCACAAGGTTTAGAATGATTTTAGGATGATGTATCATAAGCCACGACTAGTAGAGTCTTGTTTATTAGTGTAAAGCATCCACATTTATAAATGAGAAGTTATAATATATTTAGTAAATCTCAATTCTTTAATTACTCTTTAGTCGTGCCTTAGAGTTTTAACTTTATAAAGTCCTTTTCCCAACACTTCTTTGTGTTTATAGGATATGTATACAAGAAGGGTGAACGCAAGAAGGATGGAAGAGGAGATTTTGAATGAGGGAGTTCCTGCTTAAGGCCCTCTAGAGCCTCAAGTCCCTCAAGCTTCTAATGATGAGGGGGCTAAGAAAAATGTGGAGATAAGGTCGGATCCCCAAACATTGACTCAAGTTATGACGGCTCAATCTCAAGCCATGAAAAATCAAGCCAAAGATATGGCGGCTCAAGCCAACAGGTATGTTGGGCCCCGTATGAACCCTAATGTGAACACCATGTATTCAAGGTTAAGAGACGTCACAAGAAGGTGCCCTCCTATGTTCTTTGGTTCCAAAGTTGGTGAAGAAACTGAAGAGTTTATGGAAGAGGTTTACAAGATAATTGAGGCTATAGAGGTGACTTCTATAGATAAAGCGGAACTAGCCGCTTATCAATTGAATGATGTGGCCCAAGTGTGGTATACCCAATGGAAGGTTAATAAAATGGTATAAGCGGGTATCATAGATTGAGAGGTGTTGAAGAAAGTATTCCTTGATAGGTTCTTTCCATGAAAGAAGAGGGAAGTCACGGTTCAAGAATTTATCAACCTTCGTCAAGGTGGTGTGAGTGTTCAAGAATATTCTCTCAAATTCACTAAGTCGTCCAAGTATCCCCTATTTTTGGTATCTAATCCAACATATGAGATGAGTCGATTTGTGACAGGCGTGTCCAATTCAATTGAGGAAGAATGTTGTGCGGCAATGCTCTATGATATTATGGAATCTCTTGCCTAATGGTGTATGCTCAATAATTTGAAGAGCCGAGGCTTAAGAAGTAGAATAGAGTGGTTCAAAGGGAAAGTTCTGAAATTTGAGGGTCAAGATAGACCAAGGTTCAAGAAGAGGTTCTCCAACCAAGGGTCAACAAAGATAGGGAGTCTAACCCTAAACAATGTTGATAGGCCTAATTGTGCAAAATATGGTAAAAATTATGATAGTATGTGCCTACTTGGCATGTATGGTTGCTAGAAGTGTGGGAAGAGCAGTCATATAATGATAGATATTCCCATGTTAAGGGATCAAGTAAGAGAGAGGGAAAGCAAGTCCCTCCTAGCGGTTATAATTCTGATGCTCCAAAGAAGAATCGCTTTTATGCTCTTCAGTCTCGAGGTGACCAAGAGAGCTCCTCGGATGTTGTGACTGGTATGTTACAAGTATTTTCTATTGATCATTGTTAGACCCCGGTATAACTTTGTCATTTGTTACCCCTTTTATGTCTATGAAGTTTGAAATACTCCCCAATGTGCTAGAAGAACCTTTTTCGGTGTCTATCCTTGTTTGTGACTCAGCAGTGTTAAAAAGTGTTTATAGGAATTATGTTATTTCTTTGTACCATAAAGTTACGTTGGTGGATTTAGTTGAGTTAGACATGTTAGATTTTTGTGTCTGGATTGGTTGCGTGCATTTTACGCCTCTATAGATTATAGGACCAGGGTTAAAACTTCCAATTTGAAAATGAGTCTACTTTAGAGTGGAAGGGGGAAATTATATCCCTAGAGATTTTAGGTTCAGAGATAGGTTGCGTAAAAGAGAGAAAAAAACTCGTGCAACATGGTGAGAAATAAAATAAAATGGGAGGACGGATTTTAGAAAACAATTAGTTCTGAGGTTTTAGGGTAATTAGGATAAAGGATAATGTAATTTGATTTCAATGTATACTATTATTTTAGACTGGTAAAAGTTGAAAAATTTAAAAATATATATTAAATTCACAAGCATTATTTATAAAAATTTATACATGAACAAGCCATATAATTTGTTGCAATTTTTAGAGTTTTCTTCCTTAGTTTCTGGAAGTCTTTACGAATGACTTCTCTGGCATTCCTTCTGAACGAGAAATAGATTTTGGCATTTATATTTTGTCGGATATGTAACCTATCTCCGTTCCTCCTTATAGAATGGCTCCGTCCGAGTCGAAACCGTTGAAGGGGCAACTCAAGGACTTGTTAGACAAAGGCTTCATTCAATCGAGTATCTCTCCATGGGGTGCTCCAATATTGTTTTTCAGAAAGAAGGATGGGTATCTTAGAATGTGTATCGACTATCTTCAATTCAACAAAGTTGCCATAAAGAATAAGTATCCCCTTCCATGAATTGATGTCTTGTTTGATCAACTTCACGGGGCTAATTACTTATCCAAAATAGGATGGGTATCGTAAGGGATTGTTTTTTCATCAATTCAGGTATAAACATGTTCCCCTCTCTCATGTGTTGGGACAGTATTTTCATCGATCATGGTTGTCACATTCATACTAATTTAATATATCTTCTCGATTTTCCCATCGCGTTGTACATTCTGGCTCACCTCACATGTTTCTTTTTCGACATTACAAAATCAATCGACGACATATTGGATTTTTAATTTGTTTAAACTATTAGTCTTTCATTTTTAACTAAAAAGGGCACAAAGCATATTACCTTTCTAGTTTTACATTTATATTATTGTATATAAATAAAAATATAATAATATTTTTTTAAAAAAACTAAACCAAGTTAAGAAGTTGACCACGTAGATCTCAAAAAAATATGCATAATCAGAAAAAAAATTGCGTCAAACGGATACTCGAGCCCAAAGTTTCAATCACTTGAAGTTTCCCCAAATTAAAGATTGAAACTCAAAAAAAAAGTAGTTGTAAATTTGTGAAATTTCAAACGGCCATAACTTTTGATTCGGATGTCTCATTGAGGCAATTATTTTTTCAAATTGGATATTTTTTTGAGATCTACGCAGACAAACCACCGAAGGACGAGCCCATTTTTCAAAAAACGTCTTTTATCACATTCAATTTTGAATTTCCCCCAATTTTGGTGAAAATTGTAAATCTTTATCGCTGCAAAAATGACAAAAGAAGAAAGATTTTTGAGTTCGAAACACCTTGGTAACGTATCTGAGAATGTCAATTTTAATGTTAGATAATCAATTTTATGATAAAAAGCTTTTATCCCGTTCAATTTTACGTTTCCCCCAATTTTGCACAAGGATTTTGTTCCCCAAATGGGCATGGGCATGGGTATGGGTATGGCCCATATGGGATTATGGATTTTTAGTTTGTCCTCAACGAGGAATTCCTAGTAAGCGCGAGTCATCAGCTCACGTTGACTACGTCCCTGCCCTTTGTACACACCGCCCGTCGCTCCTACCGATTGAATGATCCGGTGAAATCTTCGGATCGCGACGACGTGGGCGGTTCGCTGCCCGCGACGTCGCAAGAAGTCCATTGAACCTTATCATTTAGAGGAAGGAGAAGTCGAAACAAGGTTTCCATAGGTGAACCTGCGGAAGGATCATTGTCGAAACCTGCAAAGCAGAACGACCCGCGAACACGTTTTAAACACTTGGGGGCGGCGCGCGCTCGTCGTGTGCCTCCCTCCCGTCGCCCGAACGAACCTCGGCGCGGAAAGAGCCAAGGAATACTAAAATTGATAGCCCTCCCCTCGCGCCTCGTTCGCGGATCATGTGGGGGGATGCGCGCTAAACACAAATGACTCTCGGCAACGGATATCTCGGCTCTCGCATCGATGAAGAACATAGCGAAATGCGATACTTGGTGTGAATTGCAGAATCCCGTGAACCATCGAGTCTTTGAACGCAAGTTACGCCCGAAGCCATTAGGCCGAGGGCACGTCTGCCTGGACGTCATGCATCGCATAGCCTCCCGCACGCTGCAAGGCACGGCGCGGGGGCGGAAGCTGGCCTCCCGTGAACCCCGAGAGCGCGGCTGGCCTAAATGCAAGTCCACGTTGACGGACGTCGCGACAAGTGGTGGTTGAAACTCAACTCTCTCTTTTTTGTCGCGGCTACAGCCCATCGCGCGTCCGGACTCCCAGACCCTCACTGCACCTTCCAAGGTGTTCCGACCGCGACCCCAGGTCAGACGGTATTACCCGCTGAGTTTAAGCATATCAATAAGCGGAGGAAAAGAAACTTACAAGGATTCCCTTACTAACGACGAGCGAACCGGGAACAGCCCAGCCTTAGAATTGGGCGGCTCCGTCGTCCGAATTGTAGTATGGAGAAGCGCCTCAGCGGTGGACCGGGCCCAAGTCCCCTGGAACTGTGCGCCAGAGAGGGTGAGAGCCCCGTTGTGCCCGAACCCTGTCGCACCACGAGGCGCTGTCTACGAGTCGGGTTGGTTGGGAATGCAGCCCAAATCGGGCGGTGAATTACGTCCAAGGCTAAATACGGGCGAGAGACCGATAGCGAACAAGTACCGCGAGTTTTAGTAGGGGCCTCTGGCCCCCAAGGGCACGTGTAGTTGGCTAAGTCGTCGCGACAGAAGCTTCGCGGTGACCGCCTTGAAATACAATTTCCACTGAGCGGCAGGTAAAATCCTTTGAAGATGACTTAAATACGCGATGGGGTATTGTAAGTGGCAGAGTGGCCTTGCTGCACGATCCACTGAGATTCATCCCTTTGTCGCTCCGATTCGTCCCTTACCGCACGTACCCCCTCCCCCAACCTCAGATCCAATAATTTTTAACTTTTCAAATGAGAGGTTCATGTACTGCTTGCATCCTTGAAAGTGAAAAAAATAACTAAGTGTTGAAAGAATAACATGGCACGTGCAGTTCACTAGTTTGCCGCTAAGTGTTGAGATATACGTTCTACGATGATCAAACACTTGTCCAATAACTAAGCCCCATTGCGAGGTTTTTCGTGACGTTGAGTTCGTTTATCAAGCCTAATTACATGTTAAGGGACTAATAACGATGTCGCTATAAGAGGTTTTTTGGGATGTCGGGTGTGATTTTAAAGCCAAGTGAGATGTCAAGGGGCAAATGGGTCTGCGTACGCAGCACGGGCATTCCACGTCTGCGGCCAGGCGACATCTGCTAAGGCCTGCGCAGAACGGGCGTGGACTGCAAAATTCGCCCTAAGACTGCACACGCGGTCGGACGACGTCGGCTTTGGCACGCCATCATCGCCTTTTGACTACTCGACACGGGCGGACGACATTGCCCGTGGCATGCCATTATAGACCTTGAGCAGCACACACGGGCGGACTACGTCGCCCGTGGCATGCCATTATAGCCCTTGGGCAGCACACACGGTCGGGCGTGGCATGCCATCATCGCCTTTAGACTAGTTGACACGGTCGAACGACATTGGGCGTGTCATGCCATCATCGCCCTTGGGAAGCACACACAGTCGAACGATGTTGGGCATGGCATGCCATCATTGCCTTTGGACTACTTGACACGGTCGAACGACGTTGGGCATGGCATGCCATCATCGCCTTTGGACTACTTGACGCGGTCGGACGACGTTGGGCGTGGCATGCCGTCATCGCCCTTCGACAGCATGCACGGTTGAACGACGTCGGGCGTGGCATGTCATCATCGCCCTTGGGCAGCACACACGATCGGACAACATCGAGCGTAACATGTCATCATCGCCTTTGGACTGGGTGACACGATTGGACAACGTCGGGCGTGGCATGCCATCATCACCCTTAGGCAGCACACACGGTCGGACGATGTCGGGCGTGGCATTCCATCATCGCCCTTGGACAACATGCACGATCGGACAACGTCGGGCGTGGCATGCCATCATGGCCCTTTGACAGCACACACGATCGGACGACGTCAGGCGTGGCATGCCATCATCGCCCTTGGACTGCACGCACCGTCCAACGACGTCGAGGGTGCAATGCCATCATCGCCCTTGGGCAGCACACACGGTCGGACTAGGTCGGGCGTGGCATGCCATCATCGGCCTTGGGCAGCACACACGGTCGGACTACGTCGGGCGTGGCATGCCATTATCTCCCTTGGGCAGCACACACGGTCGGACTACGTCGGACGTGGCAGTCCATCATTGCCCTTGGACAGCACGCACGATCGGACGACGTCGAGCGTGGCATGCCATCATGGCCCTCTGACTGCACGCACGGTCGAACGACGTCGGGAGTGGCATGCCATCATTTCCCTTGGACAGCACGCACGGTCGGACGAAGTCGGGCAGTGCATGCCATCATCGCCCTTTGGCAGCACTCACGGTCGGACGACGTCGGGCATGGCATGCCATCATCGCCCTTGGACAGCACGCACGGTCAGAAGAAGTCGGGCGTGGCATGCCATCACGGCCCTTTGACAGCACACACGATCGGACGACGTCGGGCGTGGCATGCCATCATCACCCTTGGACTGCACGCGCGGTCGAATGACATCGAGCGTGGCATGCCATAATCGCCCTTGGTCAGCACACGCGGTCGGATAACGTCGCGTGGCATGCCATCATCGCCCTTAGGGCAACACACGGTCGGGACGACGTCAGACTGCCATCATCGGGCACCGGACTTCGACCTGGCATCACCTTTGACAGCACACACGGTCGGACGACATCGGGCATGGCATACCATCATCGCCCTTGGACTGCACGCACTGTCAAAGGACGTCGGGCGTGCCATGCCATCATCGCCCTTGGACAGTATGCACGGTTGGACGACGTCAAGCGTGGCATGCCATCAATGCCTTTGGACTACTTGACAAGGTCAGACGACGTCAGGCGATGCATGCCATCATCGCCTTTGGACTAGGTGACACGGTCGAACGACGTCGGGCGTGGCATGCCATCATCGCCCTTGGGCAGCACACACGGTCAGACGACGTCGGGCGTGGCATAGCATCATCGCCTTTAGGAAGCACACACGATCAGACGACGTTGGGCGTGGCATGTTATCATCGCCCTTGGACAACACGCACGGTCGGACGAAGTCGGGCGTGGCATGCCATCATCGCCCTTGGAGTGCCCGCACGGTCGGACGACGTCGGGTGTGGCATGCCATCATCTCCCTTGGGCAGCACACACGGTCGGACGATGTCGGGCGTGGCATGCAATCATGGCCCTTTGACAGAACACACGGTGTCGGGCGTTGCATCCATCAGCGCCCTTGGCTGCATGCGATCGGACGACGTCGGTGTGGCATACCATCATCGCACTTGGGCACCACACGGTCGGACCCCATGCCATCATGGCCTTTTGACAGCACACACGGTCGGACGATGTCGGGCGCTGCATGCCTCATCGCCCTTGGACTGCACGCACGGTCGGACGACGTCGGGCGTGGCATGCCATCATGGCCCATGGGCAACACACATGGTCGGACGACGTCAGGCGTGGCATGCCCTCATGGCCCTTTGAAAGCACACACGGTCGGACAACGTCGGGCGTGGCATGCCATCATCGTCCTTGGCCTGCACGCACGATCGAACCAACGTCGGGCGTGGCATGCCATCATCGCCTTTAGACTAGTTGACACGGTTCGACGACGTCGGGCGTGGCATTCCATCATCACCTTTGGACTGGTTGACACAGTTGGACGTCATCGGGTGTGGCATGCCATCATCGCCTTTGGACTAGTTAACACAGTCGGACGACGTCGAGCGTGGCATGCCATCATAGCCCTTGAACAACAGATATGGTCGGACGACGTCGGGCGTGGCATGTCATCATCGCCCTTGGACAGCACACACGGTCGGCCATTGTCGGGCGTGTCATGACATCATAGCCCTTGGACAGCACACACGGTCGGCCGACGTTGGACGTGCCTGCACACAACGGTAGGCCGTGGCTTGCCCGCATCGGTCGTGGATTGCGCGACATTGTTCGAGCTCCACTCGAAACATGTGGATGATCATGCCGTACATAAATGAAAGGAGTTTTAAACAACCTTCACGCATAACAAACATATTCATCTGCTTTCCATTATCTATTCTCAATGTTTTCGCCTCACGTGCTCGTTCGTACCATTTTTCATTACTTTTATGGTTAGTACGATATTAAAACATCTTTTATTTGTGCAAATATGTATCCTATCATTACTTTGACATGTTTAGAAGTGATTTTGAGCATTTCCGTATTTTTTGACATTTAATCATTATTTTATAATTTATTTTTATCATTTATTATTTTTTACGTCTCAATTTAAACATTAAAATGTAATGAATTTTTTATTTTAAGGTTACTATATTAATTTGTGAATTTTCTGTGTTGATTTCATATTTTTTTGATATTTTCCTATTTGTTATTAATTTATTACTAATTTTTCGAAATTTCGGAAAAAAATAAAAATGAAAAACAATTGTTGAAAAATACTTTTTATATATATAAAAGTCATTTGTGAAAGATAATGAGTGTTTGTACCTTAGAACGTGCATATTTGGGTTGTACATTTCCATTATCATTTTTTAGAAAATCCATGTCTACTCCTGTCACATGGGTAAAACTTTTTTAAGCATATATAAGGGGGGTAGAGGTGTAGGAGGCAGACTGAGGCGCAGGCAGGCGGACAACATAGGCATCCCGTTGGCTTAGTAGGCGTGCTGCGTGGGCGCTTAATGGCATGCATGGCTTGTTCGTGCTACGCCGTTGGGCATTTACAAAAACACGCAGGCGACGTCGGCGGGGCGAGTTAGGCGAAGGCTGGCAGACGTCTCGGGTGTCTTGTGGCCTTAGTAGGTGTTCTGCGTGGGTACTTGATGGCATGCATGGCTTGTCCGTGCTACGCCATTGGGCGTTTACTAAAACACGCCGGCGACGTCGGCGGGGCGAGTGAGGCGCAGGCAGGCGGACGTCACGGGCGCCATGTGGGCTTAGTAGGCGTGCTGCGTGGGCGCTTGATGGCGTGCATGGCTTGTCCGTGCTATGTCGTTGGGCGTTTACAAAAACACGCCAGCGACGTCGGCGGGGCGAGTGAGGCGAAGGCAGGCGGACGTCACGGGCGTCCTGTGGGCTTAGTAGGCGTGCTACGTGGGCGCTTGATGGCATGCATCACTCGTCCGTGCTACGCCGTTGGGCGTTTACAAAAACATGTTGGCGACGTCTGCGGGGCATTTGAGGCGAAAGCACGCGGACGTCAAGGGCGTCTTGTGGGCTTAGTAGGCGTGCTGCGTGGGCGCTTGATGGCATGCATGGATCGTTTGTGCTACGTCGTTGGGAGCTTACAAAAACATGTCGGCGACTTCTGTGGGGCGACTGAGGCGTAACAAGGCGGACGTCATGGGCGTCCGGTGGGCTTAGTAGGCGTGCTGCATGGGCATTTGATGGCATGCATGGCTTGTCCGTGCTACGCCTTTGGGCGCTTACAAAAACATGCCAGCGACGTCTGCAGGGCGACCGGGCGTTGCCGCGGGAACATCTCACGATCGGTT
>JABWTJ010000584.1:379632-394632 GCA_016801875.1 Solanum sitiens
ATACGTTCTACGATGATCAAACACTTGTCCAATAACTAAGCCTCATTGCGAGGTTTTTCATGACGTTGAGTTCGTTTATCAAGCCTAATGACATGTTAAGGGACTAATAACGATGTCGCTATAAGAGGTTTTTTGGGATGTCGGGTGCGATTTTAAAGCCAAGTGAGATGTCAAGGGGCAAATGGGTCTGTGTACGCAACACGGGGATTCCACGTCCGCGGCCAGGCGACATCTGCCAAGGCCTGTGCAGAACGGGCGTGGACTGCAAAATTCGCCCTTGGACTGCACACGCGGTCGGAGGACGTCGGGCGTGGCATGCTATCATCGCCTTTGGACTACTTGACACGGGCGAACGACGTCGCCCGTGGCATGCCATTATAGCCCTTGGGCAGCACACACGGGCGGACGACGTCGCCCGTGGCATGCCATCATCGCCCTTGGCCTGCACGCACAGTCGAACCAACTTTGGGAGTGGCATGCCATCATCGCCTTTAGACTAGTTGACACGGTCGGACGACGTCGGGCGTGGCATGCCAGCATCGCCTTTGGACTGGTTGACACAGTCTGACGACGTCGAGCGTGGTATGCCATCATCGCCTTTAGACTAGTTGACACAGTCGGACGACGTCGGGCGTGGCATGCCATCATAGCCCTTGAACAGCACACATGGTCGGACGACGTCGGGCGTGGCATGTCATCATCGCCCTTGGACAGCACACACGGTCGGCCATTGTCGGGCGTGTCATGACATCATAGCCCTTGGACAGCACACACGGTCAGCCATCGTCGGACGTGCCTGCACACAACGGTCGGCCGTGGCTTGCCCGCATCGGTCGTGGCTTGCGCGACATTGTTTGAGCTCCAGTCGAAACATGTGGATGATCATGCCGTACATAAATCAAAGGAGTTTGAAACAACCTTCATGCATAACAAACATATTCATCTACTTTCCATTATCTATTCACAATGTTTCCGCCTCACGTGCTCGTTCGTACCATTTTTCATTACTTTTATGGTTAGTACGATATTGAAACATCTTTTATTTGTCCAAATATGTAGCCTATCATTACTTTGACATGTTTAGAAGTGTTTTCGAGCATTTCCGTATTTTTCCGACATTTAATTATTATTTTATAATTTATTTTTATGGTTTATTATTTTTTACGTCTTGTTTTAAAAATTAAAATGTACTGAATTTTTTATTTTAAGGTTACTATATTAATTTGTGAATTTTCTGTGTTGATTTCATATTTTTTTCGATATTTTTCCTATTTGTTATTAATTTATTACTAATTTCTTGGAAATTTCGGAAAAAAATAAAAAATAAAAACAATTGTTGAAAAATACTTTTTTTATATATAAAAGTCATTTGTGAAAGATAATGTGTGTTTGTACCTTAGAACGTGCATTGTACATTTCCATTATGATTCTCTAGAAAATCCATGTCTACTCCTGTCATATGGGTAAAAAAATTTTAAGCATATATAAGGGGGGGAGAGGTGTTGGAGGCAGACTGAGGCGCAGGCAGGCGGACGACATAGGCGTCCCGTGGGCTTATTAGGTGTGCTGCGTGGGCGCTTAATGGCATGCATGGCTTGTCCGTGCTACGCCGTTGGGCATTTACAAAAACACGCCGACGACGTCGGCGAGGCGAGTGAGGCGAAGGCAGGCGGACGTCACGGGTGTCCTGTGCGCTTAGTAAGCGTGTTGCGTGGGCGCTTGATGGCATGCATGGCTTGTCCGTGCTACGCCGTTGGGCGTTTACAAAAACACGCCGGCGATGTCGGCGGGGCGAGTGAGGCGAAGGCAGGCGGACGTCACGGGCGTCCTGTGGGCTTAGTAGGCGTGCTGCATGGGCGCTTGATGGTATGCATGGCTTGTCCGTGCTACGCCGTTGGGCGTTTACAAAAACACGTCAGCGACGTCGGCGGGGCGAGTGAGGCGAAGGCAGGCGGACGTCACGGGCGTCCTGTGGGCTTAGTAGGCATGCTACGTGGGCGCTTGATGGCATGCATCACTCGTCCGTGCTACGCCGTTGGTGATTACAAAAACATGTCGGCGACGTCTACGGGGCATTTGAGGCGAAAGCACGCGGACGTCAAGGGCGTACTGTGGGCTTAGTAGGTGTGCTGCGTGGGTGCTTGATGGCATGCATGGCTCGTCTGTGCTACGGCGTTGGGAACTTACAAAAACATGTCGGCGACTTCTACGGGGCGACTGAGGCGTAACAAGGCGGACGTCATAGGCGTCTTGTGGGCTTAGTAGGCGTGCTGCATTGGCGATTGATGGCATGCATGGCTTGTCCGTGCTACGCCGTTGGGCGCTTACAAAAACATGCCAGAGACGTCTGTAGGGCAACCGTGCGTTGCCGAGGGAACTTCTCACGATCGATTTTATAGAAGTGTTTGGTGTGGAAACGGCAGTGCTTTCGGGCGACTGGCGAGTTCTAGAGCTTCTGTTACGGCTTACTCTAGGCGTCGCACGCACGGGGCACATAAGGCCATGTACGGCAAGACGCTACTATGGACCGGGCGTGGGCGGTTCCCCTCTGTGAACCTTAGTCTTCCTCCAACAATCTCTGCAGTGATTGAATTCTCAACTCCCTTGGGCACGCGCACAACGGCGGGTATAGCATTGGCTTTTCAAAGAAGGCATTCGACGTGGTCGCACGACATCTCATGTCGGGCGTCAAGGTGGATGTCGGGCGTGCACCGTTGGAGCTATTCACATACGGCGCATGAGTGGTATTGGGCATGTGTGGTTAGGTTGTATCCCTGCTTCGAGCAGCGACGTCCTAACTCGCATGCCTTCTCGGTGGCGGATGAAGCGCAACCTAGGCTTGACGGACGAGGAATCTTGTGTTGCATATCTAATGCCAAGGCATTGTGCTTGTGCAATCGGTCGCCTTTCGCCCCTTGCATTCCATGTGCGGCGTGAACCCTAAAGACGCTCTCGCGTCCCATGCCTTCCCTCGCTTCGTCGTACGATGGCGTGGTCCGCGAACGGCGCCTCGAATTCTCATATACGGTAGACGCAGTGGGTATGGGGCCTTCACCGTCTCCTATCTGCCCAAAATGAATGCTCCTTGCGAATGAATGTCGCGCTTGCCTTGGACCCGACCGTGCTCGAACGGGTACGCCGCTTTGATGCGTCACGCAGCGTCGTTGAGGAATTCTACCTGGTTGATCCTGCCAGTAGTCATATGCTTGTCTCAAAGATTAAGCCATGCATGTGTAAGTATGAACAACTTCAGAGTGTGAAAATGCGAATGGCTCATTAAATCAGTTATAGTTTGTTTGATGGTATCTACTACTCGGATAACCGTAGTAATTCTAGAGCTAATGCGTGAAACAAACCCCGAATTCTGGAAGGGATGCATTTATTAGATAAAAGGTCGACGCGGGCTCTGCCCGTTGCTGCGATGATTCATGATAACTCGATGGATCGCACGGCTATCGTGCCGGCGACGCATCATTCAAATTTCTGCCCTATCAACTTTCGATGGTAGGATAGTGGCCTGTCACACCCCTTTTTCGCGGGCCCGGAGGCGAGAAGGGTTTTTCCAATTTAAGTGACGTTATTGATTAAGTGAATATTTTATTTTTTCAGAGTCACCACTTGGAATAGAGTTATGGTGTTCCAAGTGACCTTTTTGTTTAATCCTTAACCAAAAGGAAATGACTCTTTATTTTGGTTTGCGGACCAGAAATTCAGGTAAGGAATTCTATTGACCGAGGGGAAGGTATCAGGCATCCCTCGAGTCCCGTGGTTCTAGCACGGTCGCTTTTATTGACTTATACTAATTTTAAAATATTTTTGAATATATTATTTTTAGGCCATGAATTGTTTGCATTTTTTATAGTTGAAATTTTATTTGGTCTCAAATCAGATGCATAACTGCATTCTTGACTTTGACATTTTGAGACATAACTGTCTTTATCTCTCAAGTTCATCATTCTTAATTGAAACAAATATTTATTAATATGCCTAAAACTAATCTAGTCATTAAAATAAATATTTTCCTTTATAAATAAAACTAAATAATGTAAAATAAATATAAATGTTGAGGATAGAATATGTAATTCTGGCATTATTTGTATAGCTTTTATTTATATGTTAATGTTTTATATTTTTATTACTCTTAATGTTAATGTCAAAATTAAGCATACACTTTTTACTACAATAAAACAATAACAAATTGTTAGAATAAATCTTATTTTTGTGTGATAACATAAAACAAAAATAATTTGTTTTATTTATTTATTTATTTATTTATTTATTTATTTAGCTTAGTTATATCTACTTTATCATTATTATTTAAATCAAGACAAGAAAAGATGTTATGACCTATTCATATTAAAATATCACAACTAACATTTTTTCTAAAAAACAATTCAATGTACTAACTCTAAAACCTTAATTAATTTTTTTATATTGAATGAGATTCTACGTGATATTAACTACAAACTTATTCAGAGCATCAAAATTGTACAATAATAAATAACAACAAATGTATTTAATTTTACATTTTTATTTCAATCGAATTCTGAATGAAACAAAACTATATAAGGAAAAATTCATATGCTACATCAGATTTCATGTATAAATTAAAAGAGATAAGTTAAAGTTGAATACCGCAAAAATCTTGACTGAACGTCGATTAGAACACCCACAAAACATTTGTTTGGCGTATGGAGTGATATATATATATTGTGTTTAGATAAAGTAGTAATGAAAAAAAATGGGAATGTGTTTTTGATTTTTTTTTATTGCTGAAAATTTTCTAATTTGGGAGTGATTCCTCTCCTCTCTTTTTATACATGTGTTTTTGCTGATTTTTTTCCTCATGTGTGTTATATAGTATGTAGGAGTGTATGTGGGTGTGTGGGTGAGTGGAGAGAATCATGTGAGAGTGTGGGAAGTGATAGTGGGGTTGTGGGTAGATGTGATGATAATGGATAATATTCTTATAATTTAAATATATCAAAATTATAAATAATAAATATTAGTTATCTAGAACCAATTAAAAAACTAAATGGCTAATTAAAAATATAATTAAGAAACACTAGTTTATTTATTACATTTAAATTATAAGAAGATATATTTTTGTAACTTTTCATTTTTTTTAACAATTTAAATAAAACTTACCTTAAAAGATGATTCTATTTGTGTTGTTTTCGAATCTATAAAAATAACTTAATAAAAATAAGACAAAACTAAAATATCTAACTTAAACATAAAAGAAATATTTAAGGAATAAAAAATAGTATAAACTCTTATGTTCGGTCAAAAATTACGTGTCTACAGTTTGCCCCTCTTTGACTGGAAACAAGAAGTTTTTTCAGACAAAGAAGTAGACAAAGCGACAGGTTTTGATCGAACTCTTATTTGAAGAAAATATGTGACCGAGTCCTTGTTTGGGACAGCCTACATATTCCGGGTTGTAAGGGAATCAGGTCACGTATATTTCAAGGAGATGAGGTGATAAATTGAAAGTTAAGTGAGGTTCCATCGAGACTCCAGATCGCGACTCTTATCCAATTTAAATAAAAATGAAAGGTACTAGTCAAAAGGAAAATAAAAGTACAAGCTCCTATCTATGCAACTTCTCTTGAGTCTTTACTTGAATCTTGACTTTAAGGTATCACCTTGATTTTGGGGTGAGTATTTTAACCTTGAATTGGATTGGAGGCTGAACTTGCCACTTAGACTGAGCTTTTGACATTCTTCAAAAAAGACAATTTGAAGATGCTCTTGAATGACTGCATGTTTTCTTGATCGGAAGCTGACTAGTAAAAGATGTGAGGAAGTCAGGTCGCAACATGCATTGAAGAAGCTGATTCTGACCATCTGGGATCGATCAATCTGAAAAAGAGTTGAGACTTTGTTCTTCAATTTCAGATCCATGTTTCGGCTGAGTAAACCTGAAAACCATCACAAACAAAAGAAATAAACAAAATTTTTGCCCCAGTTTTCACTGAAAAAATTTTGTGGGTTATTAGCAAATGTAAATATAAACTTAGACTAGGAAAAATTTATCCTAGGAGAAAATAAAAATAACTGTTTCAAACTAGGAAATGTTTATCCTAGAAGAAAAATAAAATAACATCTTAGACTAGGAAATATTTATCCTAGGAGAAAGTTACCAAATCTCATTATCCAGGAGGATCCTGCTAATCCCATTATGAGGGTCATGTTAAAACTACGTCCCATTATTCAGACGCTAATCCCATTGTTTAGGAGGGTCCTGTTACGCTAATTCTCATTGTTTAAGAGGGTCCTGCTAATCTACTTCCCATTGTTTAGGAGAGTCCTGCTAAGCTAATTCCCATTGTTTAGGAGGGTCCTGCTACTCTAGTTTCCATTGTTTAGGAGGGTCCTGCTATGCTAATTCCCATTATTTAGGAAGGTCCTGCTAATCTACTTCCCATTGTTTAGGAGGGTCCTGCTAAGCTAATTCCCATTGTTTAGGAGGGTCCTGCTAATCTACTTCCCATTGTTTAGGAGGGTCCTGCTACGCTAATTCCCATTGTTTAGGGGGGTCCTGCTAATCTACTTCCCATTGTTTAGGAGGGTCCTGCTACGCTAATTCCCATTGTTTAGGAGGGTCCTGCTAATCTACTTCCCATTGTTTAGGAGGGTCCTGCTATTCTAGTTCCCATTGTTTAGGAGGGTCCTGCTACTCTAGTTTCCATTATTTAAAAAGGTCGCTAATTCCCATTGTTTAGGAGGGTCCTGCTAATCTACTTCCCATTGTTTAGGAGGGTCCTGCTATTCTAGTTCCCATTGTTTAGGAGGGTCCTACTAATCTACTTCCCATTGTTTAGGAGGGTCCTGCTACGCTAATTCCCATTGTTTAGGAGGGTCCTGCTAATCTACTTTCCATTGTTTAGGAGGGTCCTGCTATTCTAGTTACCATTGTTTAGGAGGGTCCTGCTATTCTAGTACCCATTGTTTAGGAGGGTCATGTTATTCTAGTTCCCATCGTTTAGGAGGGTCCTGCTATTCTAGTTTCCATTGTTTAGGAGGGTCCTGCTAATCTACTTTCCATTGTTTAGGAGGGTCCTGCTATTCTAGTTACCATTGTTTAGGAGGGTCCTGCTATTCTAGTACCCATTGTTTAGGAGGGTCATGTAATTCTAGTTCCCATCGTTTAGGAGGGTCCTGCTATTCTAGTTTCCATTGTTTAGGAGGGTCCTGCTACTCTAATTCCCATTGTTTAGGAGGGTCCTACTATTCTAGTTCTCATTGTTTAGGAGGGTCCTGCTACTCTGAATTATCAAAAATAATTACCATAACATTTCAAATTTTAGTTTTAATTTGGTTATTTTTTTTTTATTTTTTTTTTAGAATTGAAAGTTTTTATCCTAGAAAAAATAATAATAATAATAATAAAATAATGAAAAATAACTCCCTCAAACTAAATAGTGTTTATTCTAGAACAGAGAAAATAAGTGAATAAATAAAATAATCATATTAATAACGGTCTCCGACTAGGAAGTGTTAATCCTAGAAGATAATGAGAAATAAATGTATCAGACTAGGAAATATTTATCTTCGGAGAAAAAAATACATGTAATTTTTAATATATATATATATATATATATATATATATATATTGCAATAATATTTACAAAATTTGAGTCTTCAATTTTCATTTGTTATTTTATAATGGCGGCTGATTTGTGGCATTGGCTTTAAGGATAACTGTTCCTGTTGTTGCCATGTTTAAAACTACTTTAAGCTTGAGATAAACTACTTTCATCTGCTATTCAGCTCACCTTGATAATCTTAAAATACATCTCTAGTTATTCAGAATTTTCAACTTCAAATTCGTCATATTGTTTCCATCTTCTAACAATCATTGAATCTTGTATTCATATAAATTCTCAAATTTTGTCAATTGTTGACAAGTTATTATGAACGTCACTATTTCTTGAATCATGTCACATTTGATGTGCTTACCACACTTTGTTTTGAGCAGTTTAAGAAATGATAGCAATTTTGAAATCATTTTCTATATGCTTTAATGAAAACTAACTCAAGGAAGAAATACAAAAGGAATTGAGCTATACAAAATAATAAAAAAATAAAGAATTTTTTTATTCCTTTTGAGGAAAAAAAATAAATGAAAATAAAAATAAAAAATAAAATAAAAAGAGACTCATTTTAGAGTGATGCTCAATTCTAATGATCATGAAATGCATGTGAGATTAAATGGCTTGATCTGTCCAATGAATCTAAACTTTATCTTGGTCAAAGTTTCAGCCTTTTGAAATCATGCTTTTATAATTCAATCTTGTACAAGATTCATGCCTCACATTGGACTTGTGGTGCCTCAAAATATTTTTCACCAACAATCTCACTCATTTTGTATCTCTCTCACTCATCATCGTCTTATAGTGCCCTAAGAATTTTCACCAATAAGACTCTCATTTTTCACTTTCTCTCAAGACAATTTATGCCTTATAGTACTTTGAAGGATCTTCATCGATAAGATTCCCTCATTTTTACTCCTCATACGAAGGACATGAGTTTTTCTTATATGATAATCAACACTAAAAGCTTACTTGACTTTTCATTGTTAAAAATTGATCAGAAGGTCTTTATTTGGATTGTAACATGGCTTTTGGATAGGATTACAAAGAAAGGATTGTCATAAAGACTCAAAGATAATGCGTTAACAGGGTTAAGACTTACAACTTTTGTAATCGACTCTATTTAGTATAAAATAATAATATTATTATTATTTTTTGCCCCAGTTTTTGTGATGAGGACCTTTCAGATTTCTTTTCTTGGTTGGACCGAACATTATAATAAGGCTGCCTACGTATCTTTTCAAAGCAAGAATCAGGTCAAACGTAGTTCAGAAAGTCTGTTCTTTTGTTGTTATTGATTTTTTTTATTTTTTCAACTTTTTTTCTCGACTATTTTTTTAACTTCTATTTTTTTTATTTTTTGAATTTGTGACTCTTTCTTCTCTTTTTTTTTTACACTGTATTTTGATTCCAAAAGAGGTGTATGAAAAATAAATAAATTTAAGGCTCAAAAGGGGTAGCAAAGGATTACACGATGTTTGGATATTAGAATGAAATGCCTTCGTCATATCAATTATTAAAAATGTCAAATACAAGCTTACTCTTTAAGATGTGAAGTGAAAATCAGACATTATCTCTTTGCAACGTATGCATTGTTGGATATGTATATATTTGTCAGCTTGAAATCTCCATCTGAGTAATAACTTCTGAGGACAAATGACATATGTCAATTCTTTATGCATTTTTTCTTACTAAAGGATGTATCAAGGTGTTTAAGTCTTTTTTTTTCATTTTCTTGAATATTCTTTTTTGAACTTATATGGCGTATATATTCCATGAGTAGATATATAAGATCTCACCAAATCATCTTGCATAGCATGTCACAAAAATTTAATTGAAAAGAGATGCATATGTGGAAAGCCAAATAAAACGGATCAAAATGACACAAGAAAAAAATTATATTAAGATTAAAGGACTTAGTAATCAGACAACAAACTAAATTTCAGATTACAACTCTATAATAACCCACATTACGACAAGACTCAACAAACAAACATATAAGAGAAATGATAGAAAAATCTAACTTACTAAAATAAAATAAGGAAAGATTGCATAGCAGAAATGATGACAAAATAAGCTATCAATACTCTCTTTTTAGAGAAAAGAAGAGCGTATCCCCCATCACCAAATTTGACTTCTTAGCCACTATTTTCCACGCTAGCCCTTATGAAAGCTTCAACAATTTTAATTTTTTCTTGAGAATTTAAAGAATTTTCATATTCTTTATCATCACATATCATTTCGATGAAGTGTACATCATTATGCTCCGGTAGAGGATTCTTAGTAACATTTTGGGGGTCATCATTTTGAACCACAATCCTCTTTGTTTGAACCATCTCTTTCACCTTTCTTCTTAAATTCCGACAATCTTCAATACTGTGCCCTGGAGCATCAGAATGATATGCACACCGTATTGTAGGATTGAAACCTTCTGCATGTGGGTCCCATAATTTTGAGGAATCGGCTCTATCATCTTCAAATGTTTCAACTTATTAAATAAACTTGTGTAAGACTCTCTAATTGGTGTGAAATTATTTCTAGGCCTTTGACCTCCTCCAAATCCCTGTCTCGGACAGACATTATAGGGTGTTCAAAAATTTTGAGAAGATGGACGAACATTTTGATGTGTTGGTGCTCGCCATTGAGAATTGTTTGGTCGATGTACATGTGGTTTTGCACCATAGACTGCATACTGAGGTGGGATCATAGAGTATTGTGTATCTTTCATGGGGATATAGTGATGGTATTGAGGTGGTGCAGATTGATAAAATGGATCACCTGGACTTCTATGTGTGTCTGACACAACATTCACTACATCCTCCTTCAATTTCTTTCCTCCAAGATTTCCTGATCCATTTTTAATCACCTGTGTTGTGACTTTCAAGTCAGCTTGACTTACAATCTTTCCAGACTTGATGCCATTTTCCAACATTTCACCAATCTCAATAACTTCGGCAAATGTTTTGCCAACAACGGAAAGTAAATAATGAAAGTAGTCTGGTTCTTGCGCTTGGAGGAAAACATCAATCATTTCAGACTCTTTCATTGAAGGCTTAACCCTCGAAGCTTTCTCCCTCCACCTTATAGCATATTCACAAAAAATTTTGATGGTCTTGTTTCTCATGTTGGCCAGTGAAGTACGATCTGGAACTATGTCAATGTCATATTGAAATTGTTGAACAAAACATTGAGCCAAATCATCCCATGTATGCCAGTTAGAAGTATCTTGATCTATGAACCATTCGGAGGCAATTCCCATCAAACTTTTCCCAAAATAAGCCATGAGCAATTCTTCTTTGTTTCCGGCCCCTCTCAGTTGATTACAATATCTCTTTAAATGAGCTAGAGGATCTCCATATCCATCATACTTCTCAAATTTTGGAGTTTTAAAACCAATGGGTAGATGAACGCGGGGAAACATGCATAAATCATTGAATGAGATACTTTTGTGACCTCCCAATCCTTGCATATCTCTTACACTCTGTTCCAAGCTCTTCATTTTTCTCATCATTTCTTCATGTTCCTCGTTCTTAACAGCTTTTTCAGCTTCAACAGGGGAACTATACTGATGAGTGTGTGGGTAAGAGCCTGGAATTTTAAAAGTCACTTCTGGGGTATAATCTCGATCATGTTGAACTTTAGGTGGAGGATCATTGTGCGGTTTCGGCTCCAATATAGGTTGCGAGATGCTATTAGTTGGCACAGTAGACACGAAGAGTGGATTACTCATCATTGGTATACTCAAAGGGCGCATCGTAGAAGTTCCACCAACGTTGGATGTGTTAGTAGAGGGACCGAACCAAGGTAGATAAATTGGATCATTTGTCGACACTTGATTTGGGAGTGACATATTTGTATTTAGATAGTCACGAATTGAAGACGGTGGAGCTTGTCCACTCATCCAATCTTCGTACATCTCTGTCATATGTTGTCTTAATACCCTTAACTCTTGTGTTGACTCTTGTTCTTGTGAGGCCATCTGATTTCGTACCACATCATTGTCCGACTCATTCCCATCTTTCTGGACCATTTTCTTTTTTCCTTTTGATCTTGTATTGTAGGGATGGGTTGCCAGCTTAACCACAAACCAACCACCTTAATTTAACTGTGTGCATGAATGATAAAGTTTGTTAGGGTTAGACATTTCTTAATTATTAATTTTTTTATTTTTATTTTTATTTTTTAAAAAATAATTTGATAATGCATTGATCAAATCTGTAACATGATTTGAGAGCATGAATAAAGATCATTGCATTTATTCTAAAACTTGATACCTAAGTTTTTTTTTTTAATTTTCATCTTTAAAATCCTTTATTTTTCTTATGAATTACTAAAAAGAAAACTTATTATTAATAACAAATTAAACCTTTCTCGTTTTTTTTTTGAATTTTTGAAAATATTTTTTTTAATAAAGATCACTGAACCCAAAGAGGGTTGCCTACGTATCTCATTCGGGTGAGAATCAGGTGTGCGTAGTTTGTTCAGGTTCAACAGCTTAATTTTTTTTTATATACATTAACACTTGTCTGAAAATGAAATATTTTAATTTTTTTATTAATTATACAAAAGAAACTTAAATATACTTTTTAGTTGAATAGTGAAAAATCTTTTTTTTTTAAGTATAATAACTCCTATAAGAAGATTTTTTTTTGTAAAAATCAAAATTTTACTACACTAATCACACTAAATAAGTCAACTTCTAGAGACTTTAAATAGATACACTTCCATATAGCACATAAAATGAGCTAAATTGTCAAGTAAGAGAGGGATACTTGTCCTAAGTGGACTCAACTCTTGTTTCAAGACTCACTAAGTCAAATATAAATTATTCAAATGAGTGGAGTCTACTAGTGGTAACCAGGACCTGAAGAAGATAAGTGTCTAGACTGGCTTACTCAAGTGGACAACTCGAGTCAAGGAGGGGCAACTTATCGGTAGCAGCGCTATTCCGATTTTAATGCTTGTCCAACCTCGCCTAACATATGTGAATAAACATCCTTCACTAGGTACCAAGACACTCCAGCTTTATCTCAAGGGAGAGTAGGATGCATAACTGCATTCCTGTGAATGTGTGCAAGTGTAGTCAGAGACTCATAAGGTGTGAGTAATTTTTATTTTTTATTTTTATTTTTAAAGAATCTCAACAATATAAATATAAAAAAAAAAGAAGAACAACAAGTAGCACATTAGACCATCAAACAAAATATATCCACTCAAATAAAATAATAAAATTAAATAAAAGTCAATATACAAAGCTCGAATTCTTGTTAGTCCCCAGCAGAGTCGCCAGAGATGTCACACCCCTTTTTTGCGGGCCCGGAGGCGAGAAGGGCTTTTCCAATTTAAGTGACGTTATTGATTAAGAGATTATTTTATTTTTTCAGAGTCGCCACTTGGAATAGATTTATGGTGTTCCAAGTCACCTTTTTGTTTTAATGCTTAACCAAAAGGAAATGACTCTTTGTTTTGGTTTGCGGACCAGAAATTCAGGAAAGGAATTCTATTGACCGAGGGGAAGGTATCAGGCATCCCTCGAGTCCCGTGGTTCTAGCACGGTCGCTTTTATTGACTTATACTAATTTTAAAATATTTTTGGATATATTATTTTTAGGCTATGAATTGTTTGCATTTTTTATTGTTGAAATTTTATTTGGTCTCAAATCAGATGCATAACTGCATTCTTGACTTTGACATTTTGAGACATAACTGTCTTCATCTCTCAAGTTCATCACACCTAATAATTTTTATTTACACTTCTTGATTTAAATTAATGAAAGTTAGTTATTAAAATAATTTGATCAAGGTGCGTAATCGCATTCTTGAGTTTTTAGTGTCTCAAAAAAGATTTATAACCACATTCTTAATTAAAACAAATATTTATTAATATGCCTAAAACTAATCTAGTCATTAAAATAAATATTTTCCTTTATAAATAAAACTAAATAATGTAAAATAAATATAAATGTTGAGGATACAATATGTAATTCTGGCATTATTTGTAAAGCTTTTATTTATATGTTAATGTTTTATATTTTTATTACTCTTAATGTTAATGTCAAAATTAAGCATACACTTTTTACTACAATAAAACAATAACAAATTGTTAGAATAAATCTTATTTTTGTGTAATTACATAAAACAAAAATAATTTGTTTTATTTATTTATTTATTTATTTAGCTTAGTTATATCTACTTTATCATTATTATTTAAATCAAGACAAGAAAAGATGTTATGAACTATTCATTTTATAATATCACAACTAACATTTTTTCTAAAAAAAATTCAATGTACTAACTCTAAAACCTTAATTAATTTTTTATATTCAATGAGATTCTACGTGACATTAACTACAAACTTATTTAGAGCATCAAAATTGTACAATAATAAATAACAACAAATGTATTTAATTTTACATTTCTATTTCAATCGAATTCTGAATGAAACAAAACTATATAAGGAAAAATTCATAAAACTACATCAGATTTCATATATAAATTAAAAGAGATAAGTTAAAGTTGAATACCGCAAAAATCTTGACTGAACCTCGATTAGAACACCCACAAAACTTTCATTTGGCGTATGGAGTGATATATATATTGTGTTTAGATAAAGTAGTGATGAAAAAATGGGAATGTATTTTTGATTTTTTTTTATTGCTGAAAATTTTCTGATTTGGGAGTGATTCCGCTCCTCTCTTTTTTTTTCATGTGTTTTTGCTGATTTTTTTTTCTCCTTTTGCTTTTCTCATGTGTGTATATATATAGTATGTAGGAGTGTATGTGGGTGTGTCGGTGAGTGGAGAGGATCATGTGAGAATGTGGGAAGTGATAGTGGGGTTGTGGGTAGATGTGATGATAATGGATAATATTCTTATAATTTAAATATATCAAAATTATAAATAATAAATATTAGTTATCTAGAATCAATTAAAAAACTAAATGGATAATTAAAAATATAATTAAGAAACACTAGTTTAATTATTACATTTAAATTATAAGAAGATATATTTTTGTAACTTTTCATTTTTTTATCAATTTAAATAAAACGTACCTTAAAAGATGATTCTATTTGTGTTGTTTCCGAATCTATAAAAATAACCTAAAAAAAATAAGACAAAACTAAAATATCTAACTTAAACATAAAAGAAATAATTAAGGAATAAAAAAATAGTATAAAACCTTATGTTCGGTCAAATATTACGTGTCTACATGGCCTACCATGGTGGTGACGGGTGACAGAGAATTAGGGTTCAATTCCGGAGAGGGAGCCTGAGAAACGGCTACCACATCCAAGGAAGGCAGCAGGCGCGCAAATTACCCAATCATGACACGGGGAGGTAGTGACAATAAATAACAATACCGAGCTCTATGAGTCTGGTAATTGGAATGAGTACAATCTAAT
>JABWTJ010000584.1:399632-402132 GCA_016801875.1 Solanum sitiens
CGACGGAAGCTTCACGGTGACCGCCTTGAAGTACAATTTCCATCGAGCGGCAGGTAGATTCCTTTGAAGACGACTTAAATATGCGATGGGGTATTTTAAGTGGCAGAGTGGCCTTGCTGCCACGATCCACTAAGATTCAGCCCTTTATCGCTCCAATTCGTCCCCCCCCCCCCACGTACCCCCTCCCCCAACCTCAGATCCAATCATTTCTAACTTTTCAAATGAGATGTTCATGTACTGCTTGCATCCTTGAAAGTGAAAAAAATAAATAAGTGTTGAAAGAATAACATGGCACGTGAAGTTCACTAGTTTGCCGCTAAGTGTTGAGATATACGTTCTACGACGATCAAACACTTGTCCAATAACTAAGCCCAATTGCGAGGTTTTTCGTGACGTTGAGTTCGTTTATCAAGCCTAATGACATGTTAAGGGACTAATAACGATGTCGCTATAAGAGGTTTTTTGGGATGTCGGGTGCCATTTTAGAGCCAAGTGAGATGTCAAGGGGAAAATGGGTCTGCGTACGCAGCAAGGGCATTCCACGTCCGCGGCCAGGCGACATCTGCCAAGGCCTGCGCAGAACGGGCATGGACTGCAAAATTTGCCCTTGGACTGCACACGCGGTCGGACGACGTCGAGCGTGGCACGCCATCATCGCCTTTGGACTACTTCACATGGGCGGACGACATCGCCCGTGGCATGCCATTATAGCCCTTGGGCAGCACACACGGGCGGACGACGTCGCGCGTGGCATGCCATTATAGCCCTTGGGCAGCACACACGGTCGGACGACGTCAGGCGTGGCATGCCATCATCGCCTTTGGACTAGTTAACACAATCGAACGACGTCGGGTGTGGCATGCCATCATCGCCCTTGGGCAGCACACACAATCGAACGACGTCGAGCGTGGCATGCCATCATTGCCTTTGGACTACTTGACACGGTCGAACGACGTTGGGCGTGGCATGCCATAATCGCCTTTGGACTACTTGACACGATCGAACGACGTCGGGCGTGGCATGCCATCATCGCCCTTGGACTGCACGTACGATCAAACAACGTCAGGTGTGGCATGCCATCATCGCCCTTGGGCACCACACGATCGGACGACATCGGGCGTGGCATGCCATCATGTCCCTTTGGCAGTACACATGGTCGGAAAATGTCGGGCGTGGCATGCCTTCATCGCCCTTGGACTGCACGCACGATCGGACGACGTCGGGGGTGGCATGCCATCATGGCCCTTGGGAAGCACACATGGTCGGACGACGTCGGGTGTTGCATTCCATCATGGACCTTTGACTGCACACACGGTCGGACGACGTCGGGCGTGGCATGCCATCATTGCCCTTGGCCTGCACGCACGATCGAACCAACGTCGGGTTTGGCATACCATCATCGCCTTTAGACTAGTTGACACGGTCCGACGACGTCGGGCGTGGCATGCCATCATCGCCTTTGGACTGGTTGACATAGTTGGACGACGTCGGGCGTGGCATGCCATCATCGCCTTTGGACTAGTTGACACAGTCGGACGACATCGGGCGTGGCATGCCATCATAGCCCTTGAACAGCACACATGGTCGGACGACGTCGGGCGTGGAATGTCATCATCAAACTTGGACAGCACACACGGTCGGCCGTCGTCGGACGTGCCTGCACAAAACAGTCGGCCGTGGCTTGCGCGACATTGTTCGATCTCTAGTCAAAACATGTGGATGATCATTCCATACATAAATCAAAGGAGTTTGAAACAACCTTCATGCATAACAAACATATTCATCTACTTTCCATTATCTATTCTCAATGTTCCGCCACACGTGCTCGTTCGTATCATTTTTCATTACTTTAATGGTTTGTACGATATTGAAACATCTTTTATTTGTGCAAATATGTATCCTATCATTACTTTGACATGTTTAGAAGTGTTTTTGAGCATTTCCGTATTTTTCCGACATTTAATCATTATTTTATAATTTATTTTTATGGTTTATTATTTTTTACGTCTCGTTTTAAAAATTAAAATGTACTGAATTTTTTATTTTAAGGTTACTATATTAATTTGTAAATTTTCTGTGTTGATTTTATATTTTTTCGATATTATTCCTATTTGTTATTAATTTATTACTAATTTTTTGAAAATTTCGGAAAAAAATAACAATGAAAAAAAATTGTTGAAAAATACGTTTTTTTATATATAAAAGTCATTTGTGAAAGATAGTGTGTGTTTGTACCTTAGAACGTGCATATTTGGGTTGTACATTTCCATTATGATTCTCTGGAAAATCCATGTCTACTCCTGTCACATGTGTAAAACTTTTTAAAGCATATATAAGGGGGGTAGAGGTGTTGGAGGCAGACTGAGGCGCAGGCAGGCGGACGACATAGGCGTCCCGTGGGCTTAGTAGGCGTGCTGCGTGGGCGCTTAATGGCATGCATGGCTTGTCCGTGCTACGCCGTTGGGCATTTACAAAAACACGTCGGCGGGGCGAGTGAGGC
>JABWTJ010000584.1:417132-419632 GCA_016801875.1 Solanum sitiens
TCATCGCCCTTGGACTGCACGCACGATCGAACGACGTCGGGAGTGGCATGCCATTATCGCCCTTGGTCAGCACGCACGGTCGGACGACGTCGGGCGTGGCATGCCATCAATGCCTTTGGACTACTTGACACAGTAGGACGATGTCGGGCGATGCATGCCATCATCACCTTTGGACTAGGTGACACGGTCGGACGGCGTCGGGCGTGGCATGCCATCATGCCATCATGCCCTTGGGCAGCACACACGGTCGGACGACGTCGGGCGTGGCATGCCATCATCGCCCTTGGACAGCACGCACAGTCGGGTGACGTCATGCGTGGAATGCCATCATCGCCCTTGGATAGCACGCATGGTCGGACGACGTCGGGCGTGCCATGCCATCAATGCCTTTGGACTACTTGACACGGTCGGACGACGTCGGGCGATGCATGCGATCACCGCCTTTGGACTAGGTGACGCGGTCGAACGACGTCGGGCGTGGCATGCCATCATCACCCTTGGGCATCACACACGCTCAGACGACGTCGGGCGTGGCATGCCATCATCGCCCTTGGGCAGCAAATACGGTCAAACGACGTTGGGCATGGCATGCCATCATCGCCCTTGGACAGCACGCACGGTCGGATGACGTCAGGCGTGGCATCCCATCATCGCCCATGGACTGCACGCACGATCGAACGACGTCTTACGTGGCATGCCATCATCGCCCTTGGGCACCACACGGTGTGACGGCATCGGGCGTGGCATGCCATCATGGACCTTTGACAGCACACACGGTCAGACGGCTTTGAGCGTTGCATGCCATCATCCTCCTTGGACTGCATGCACGGTAGGAAGACGTCGGGCGTGGCATGCCATCATGGTGCTTGGACAGCACATACGGTCGGACGACGTCGGGCATGGCATGCCATCATGGCCCTTTGACAGCACACACGGTCGGACGACGTCGGGCGTGGCATGCCATCATCGCCCTTGGACTGCACGCACGGTCGAACGACGTTGGACGTGGCATGCCATCATCGCCTTTGGACTAGTTGACATGGTCGAACGATGTCTGGTGTGTCATGCCATCATCGCCTTTGGACTAGTTGACACGGTCGGACGACGTTGGGCGTGGCATGCCATCATCGCCTTTGGACTAGTTGACACGGTCGGACGACGTCGGGCGTGGCATGCCATCATAGCCGTTGGACAGCACATATGGTCGGACGACGTCGGGCATGGCATGTCATCATTGCCCTTGGACAGCACACACGGTCGGCCATTGTCGGGCGTGTCATGCCATCATAACCCTTGGACAACACACACGGTCGGACATTGTCGGATGTGCCTGCACACAACGGTCGGCCGTGGCTTGCCCGCATTGGTCGTGGCTTGCGCGACATTGTTCGAGCTCTAGTCGAAACATGTGGATGTTCATGCCGTACATAAATCAAAGGAGTTTGAAACAATCTTCATGCATAACAAACATATTCATCTACTTTCCATTATCTATTCTCAACGTTTTCGCCTCATGTTGCTCGTTCGTATCATTTTTCATTACTTTTATGGTTCGTACGATATTGAAACATCTTTTATTTGTGCAAATATGTAGCCTATCATTACTTTGACAAGTTTAGAAGTGTTTTCGAGCATTTCTGTATTTTTGCAACATTTAATCATTATTTTATAATTTATTTTTATGGTTTATTATTTTTTACGTCTCGTTTTATAAATTAAAATGTACTGAATTTTTTATTTTAAGGTTACTATATTAATTTGTGAATTTTCTGTGTTGATTTCATATTTTTTTGATATTTTTCCTATTTGTTATTAATTTATTACTAATTTTAGAAAATTTCAGAAAAAAATAAAAATTAAAAACAATTGTTGAAAAATAATTTTTTTATATATAAAAGTCATTTGTGAAAGATAATGTGTGTTTGTACCTTAGAACGTGCATATTTGGGTTGTACATTTCCATTATGATTCGCTAGAAAATCCATGTCTACTCCTGTCACATGGGTAAAACTTTTATAAGCATATATAAGGGGGGTAGAGGTGTTGGAGGAAGACTGAGGCGCAGGCAGGCGGACGGCATACGCATCCCGTGGGCTTAGTAGGTGTGCTGCGTGGGCGCTTGATGGTATGCATGGCTTGTCCGTGCTACGCCATTGGGCGTTTACAAAAACACGCTGGCGACGTCAACGGTGCGAGTGAGGTGAAGGCAGGACAACGTCACGGGCGTCCTGTGGGCTTAGTAGGCGTGCTGTGTGGGCTCTTGATGGCATGCATGGCTCATCCGTGCTACGCCGTTGGGCGTTTACAAAAACATGTCGGCGACGTCTGTGGGGCGTTTGAGGCGAAAGCACGCGGACGTCAAGGGAGTCGTGTGGGCTTAGTAGGCGTGCTGCGTGGGCGCTTGATGGCATCCATGGCTCGTCCGTGCTATGTCGTTGGGCGCTTACAAAAACATGTCGGCGACGTCTGCGGGGCGAGTGAGGCATAACAAGGAGGACGT
>JABWTJ010000584.1:427084-429584 GCA_016801875.1 Solanum sitiens
GGCGTGGCATGCCATTATCGCCCTTGGGCAGCACACATGGTTGGACGACATCGGACATGGCATGCCATCATCGCCCCTGGACAACACGCACGGTCGGACGACATCGGGCGTGGCATGCCATCATGGCCCTTTGACAGCACACACGGTCAGACGACGTCGGGCGTGGCATGCTATCATCGCCCTTGGACTGCACGCACGGTCGAACGACGTCGGGGCGTGCATGCTATCATCGCCCTTGGACTGCACGCACGGTCGAACGACGTCGGGGCGTGGCATGCCATCAATGTCTTTGGACTACTTTCCACGGTCGGACGACGTCGGGCAATGCATGCCATCATCAACTTTGGACTAGGTCACACTGTCGAACGACGTCGGGCGTGGCATACCATCATCGCCCTTGGGCAGAACACACAATCAGACTACGTCGGGTGTTGCATGCCATCATCGCACATGGGCAGCACACACGGTCAAACCACGTTGGGCGTGGCATGCCATCATCGCCCTTGGACAGCACGCACGGTCGGACGACGTCAGGCATGGCATGCCATCATCGTCCTTGGACTGCCTGCACGGTCGGACAACGTCAGGCATTGCATGCCATCATCGCCCTTGGGCAAAACACACGGTCAGATTATGTCGGGCGTCGCATGCAATCATGACCCTTTGACAGCACACACGGTAGGACGACGTCGGGCGTTGCATGCCATCATCGCCATTGGACTGCACGCACGATCGGACGACGTCTAGCGTGGCATCCATCATCGCCCTTGGGCACCAGACGGTCGAACAACAATAGGCGTGGCATACCATCATGGTCATTTGACGGCACACACGGTCGAACGACGTCGGGCGTTGCATGCCTTCATCGCCCTTGGACTACACGCACGATCGGACAACATCGAGCTTGGCATGCCATCATGGACCTTGGGCAGCACACACGGTCGGACGCCGTCAAGCATTGCATGTTATCATCGCCCTTGGACTGCACGCTCGGTCGAACGACGTCGGGCATGGCATGCCATCATCGCCCTTGCACAGCAAGCACGATCGGACGACGTCAGGCGTGGCATGCAATCAATGCCTTTGGACTACTTAACACGGTCGGACGACATCGGGCGATGCATGCAATCATCGCGTTTGGACTAGGTGACACGGTCGGACGACGTCGGGCGTGGCATGCCATCATCGCCCTTGGGCAGCACACACGGTCAGATGACGTTGGGCGTGGCATGCCATCATCGCCCTTGGACTGCACGCACGGTCGGACGACATCAGGCGTGGCATGCCATCATCTCACTTTGACTGCCCGCATGGTCGGACAACGTCAGGCGTGGCATGCCATCATCGCCCTTGGGTAGCACACACGGTCGGACGATGTCGGGCTTCGCATGCAATCATGGCCCTTTGGAAGCACACACGGTAGGACGACATCGGGCATTGCTTGCCATTATCGCCCTTGGACTGCATGCACGATAGGACGATATCTGGCGTGGCATGCCATCATTGCCCTTGGGGACCACACAGTCGGATGACATTGGGCATGGCATGCCATTATGGCCTTTGACAGCACACACGGTCGGACAACGTCGGGCGTTGCATGCCATCATCGCCCTTGGACTGCACGCACGGTCGGACGACGTCGGGCGTGACATGCCATCATGGCCCTTGGGCAGCACACACGGTCGGACGATGTCGGGCGTGGCATGCCATCATCGCCGTTGGACTGCACGCACGGTCGAACGACGTCGGGCGTGGCATGCCATCATCGCCCTTTGATAGCACGCATGGTCGAACGACGTCGGGCGTGGCATGCCATCAATGCCTTTGGACTACTTAACATGGTCGGACGACATCGGGCGATGCATGCGATCACCGCCTTTGGACTAGGTGACACGGTCGGACGACGTCGGGCGTGGCATGCCATCATCTCCCTTGGGCAGCACACACGGTCAGACAACGTCGGGCGTGGCATGACATCATCGCCCTTGGGCAGCACACACAGTCAAACGACGTTGGGCATGGCATGCCATCATCGCCCTTGGACAGCACGCACGGTCAAACGACGTCGGGCGTGGCATGCCATCATGGCGCTTGGACAGCACACACGGTCGGACGACGTCGGGCATGGTATGCCATTATGGCCCTTTGACAGCACACGGTCGGACAAGGTCGCGCGTGGCATGCCATAATCACCCTTGGACTGCACGCACGGTCGAACGACGTCGGGTGTGGCATGCCATCATCGCCTTTGGACTAGTTGACACGTTCGGACGATGTTTGGTGTGGCATGCCATCATCGCCTTTGGAATAGTTGACACGGTCGGACGACGTTGGGCGTGGCATGCCATCATCTCCTTTGGACTTGTTGACACGGTCGGACGACGTCGGGCGTGGCATGCCATCATCGCCTATGGACAGCACATATGGTCGGACGACGTCGGGCGTGGCATGTCATCATTGCCCATGGACAGCACACACTGTCGGCCATTGTCGGGCGTGT
>JABWTJ010000584.1:437084-447084 GCA_016801875.1 Solanum sitiens
GACATCGGGCGTAACATGTCGTCATGGCCATTGGACTAGGTGACACGATTGGACGACGTCGGGCATGGCATGCCATCATCGCCAATGGGCAGCACACACGGTCGGACGACGTCAGGCGTGGCATTCCATTATCGCCCTTGGACAGCACGCACGGTCGGACGACGTTAGGCGTGGCATGCCATCATGGCCCTTTGACAGCATGCATGGTCAGCCGACGTCGGGCGTGGCATTCCATCATCGCCCTTGGACTGTACGCACGGTCGAATGACGTCGGGCGTGCCATGCCATCATCGCCCTTGGGCAGCACACACGGTCGAAGTACGTCGGGCGTGGCATGCCATTATCGCCCTTGGGCAGCACACATGGTCGGACGTGGTAGTCCATCATCACCCATGGACAGCACGCACGGTCGAACGATGTCGGGCGTGGCATGCCATCATTGCCCTCTGACAGCACACACGGTCAGACGATGTCAAGCGTGCCATGCCATTATCGCCCCTTGACTACACGCACGGTCGAACGACGTCGGGCATTGCATGCCATCATCGCCATTTGACAGCACGCACGGTCGGACGACGTCGGGCAGTGCATGCCATCATCGCACTTGGGCAGCACTCACGGTCGGACGACGTCGGGCGTGGCATGCCATCATCGCCCTTGGACAGCACGCACTGTCAGACGACGTCAGGCGTGGCATGGCATCATGTCCCTTTGACAGCACACACGATCGAACGAAGTTGGGCGTGGCATGCCATCATCGCCCTTGGACTGCACTCAAGGTCGAACGACGTCGGGCGTGGCATGCCATCATCGCCCTTGGGCAGCACACACAGTCGGACTACGTTGGGCGTGGCATGCCATTATCGCCCTTGGGAAGCACACACGGTCGGACGACATCGGACGTGGCATGCCATCATCGCCCCTGGACAACACGCACTGTCGGACGACGTTGGGCGTGGCATGCCATCATGGCCCTTTGATAGCACACACGGTCAGACGATGTCGGGCGTGGCATGCAATCATCGCCCTTGGACTGCAAGCACGGTCGAACGACGTCGGGCGTCGCATGCCATCATCGCCCTTGGATAGCACGCATGGTCGGACGACGTTGGGCGTGGCATGCCATCAATGCCTTTGGACTACTTGACAGGGTCGGACGACGTTGGGTGATGCATGCGATCACCGCCTTTGGACTAGGTGACACGGTCGAACGACGTCTGGCGTGGCATGCCATCATCGCCCTTGGGCACCACACACGGTCGGACGGCATCGGGCGTGGAATGCCATCATGGACCTTTGACAGCACACACAATCGAATGAAGTCGGGCGTGGCATGCCATCATCGCCCTTGGACAGCATGCACGGTCGGACGACGTCGGGCGTGGCATGCCATCATGGCGCTTGGACAGCACACACGGTCGGATGACATTGGGCATGGCATTCCATCATGGCTCTTTGACAGCACACACGGTTGGACAACGTCGGGCGTGGCATGCCATAATCGCCCTTGGACTGCACGCACGGTCGAACGACGTCGGGCGTGGCATGCCATCATCGCCTTTGGACTAGTTGACACGGTCGGACGACGTCTGGTGTGGCATGCCATCATCGCCTTTGGACTAGTTGACACGGTCGGACGACGTTGGACATGGCATGCCATCATCGCCTTTGGACTAGTTGACATGGTCGGACGACATCGGGCGTGGCATGCCATCATAGCCGTTGGACAGCACATATAGTCGGACGACGTCGGGCGTGGCATGCCATCATTGCCCTTGGCATGTCATCATTGCCCTTGGCATGTCATCATTGCCCTTGGACAGCACACACGGTCGGCCATTGTCGGGCGTGTCATGCCATCATAACCCTTGGACAGCACACACGGTCGGACATTGTCGGACTTGCCTGCACACAACGGTCGGCCGTGGCTTGCCCGCATTGGTCGTGGCTTGCGCGACATTGTTCGAGCTCTAGTCGAAATATGTGGATGTTCATGCCGTACATAAATCAAAGGAGTTTGAAACAATCTTCATGCATAACAAACATATTCATCTACTTTCCATTATCTATTCTCAACGTTTCTGCCTCACGTTGCTCGTTCGTATCATTTTTCATTACTTTTATGGTTCGTACGATATTGAAATATCTTTTATTTGTGCAAATATGTAGCCTATCATTACTTTTACAAGTTTAGAAGTGTTTTCGAGAATTTCTGTATTTTTCCGATATTTAATCATTATTTTATAATTATTTTTATGGTTTATTATTTTTTTCGTCTCGTTTTAAAAATTAAAATGTACAGAATTTTTCATTTTAAGGTTACTATATTAATTTGTGAATTTTCTGTGTTGATTTCATATTTTTTCGATATTTTTCCTATTTGTTATTAATTTATTACTAATTTTAGAAAATTTCGGAAAAAAATAAAAATTAAAAACAATTGTTGAAAAATACTTTTTTTATATGTAAAAGTCATTTGTGAAAGATAATGTGTGTTTGTACCTTACAACGTGCATATTTGGGGTGTACATTTCCATTATGATTCTCTAGAAAATCCATGTCTACTCCTGTCACATGGGTAAAACTTTTATAAGCATATATAAGTGGGGTAGAGGTGTTGGAGGAAGACTGAGGCTCAGGCAGGCGGACGGTATACGCATCCCGTGGGCTTAGTAGGCGTGCTGCGTTGGCTCTTGATGGCATGCATGGCTTGTCCGTGCTACGCCGTTGGGCGTTTACAAAAACACGCCGGCGACGTCGGCGGGGTGAGTGAGGCGAAGGCAGGAGGACGTCACAGGCGTCTTGTGGGCTTAGTAGGCGTGCTACGTGGGCGCTTGATTGCATGCATGGCTTGTCCGTGCTACGCCGTTGGGCGTTTACAAAAACATGTTGGCGACGTCGACGGGGCGAGTGAGGTGAAGGCAGGCCAACATCACGGGCGTCCTGTGGGATTAGTAGGCGTGCTGCGTGGTCTCTTGATGGCATGCATGGCTCGTCCGTGCTACGCCGTTGGGCATTTACAAAAACATGTCGGCGACGTCTGTGGAGCGTTAGAGGCGAAAGCACGCGGACGTCCAGGGCGTCCTGTGGGCTTAGTAGGCGTGCTGCGTGGGCGCTTGATGGCATCCATGGCTCGTCCGTGCTATGTCGTTGGGCGCTTACAAAAACATGTCGGCGACGTCTGAGGGGCGACTGAGGCGTAACAAGGAGGACGTCATGGGCGTCCTGTGGGCTTAGTAGGCGTGCTGCGTGGGCGTTTGATGGCATGCATGGCTTGTCCGTGCTACACCGTTGGGCGCTTACAAAAACATGCTAGCGACGTCTGCAAGGCGACCGTGCGTTGCCAAGGGAACTTCTCACGATCGCTTTTATAGAAGCGTTTGGTGTGGAAATAGCAGTGCTTTCGGGCGAGTAGGGAGTTCTAGAGCTTCTGTTACGGCTAACTCTAGGCGTCGCACGCACGGGGCACGTAAGGCCATGTATGGCCAGACGCTACTATGGACCGGGCGTAGGCATTTCCCCTGTGTGAACCTTAGTCTTCCTCCAACAATCTCTGCAGTGATTGAATTCTCAACTCCCTTAGGCACGCGCGCAACGGCGGGTACGGCATTGGCTTTGCAAAGAAGGCATTCGACATCGTCGCACGACATCTCATGTTGAGCGTTGGGGTAGATATCGGGCGTGCATCGTTGGAGCTATTCACGTACGGCGCATGAGTGGTATTGGGCATGTGTGGTTAGGTTGGATCCCTGCTTCGAGCAGCGACGTCCTAACTCGCTGCCATCTGGGTGGCGGATGAAGTACAACCTAGGCTTGATGGACGTCGGAATCCTGTGTTGCATACCTACTACCAAGGCATTCGACATCATCCCACGCCTTCCCTCGCTTCGTCGTGCGATGGAGTGGTCCGCGAGCGGCGCCTCGAATTATCGGATACGGTAGACGCAGTGGGCATGGGGCCTTCACCGGCTCCTATCTGCCCAAAACGAATGCTCCTTGCGAATGACTGCCGCGCTCGCCTTAGACCCGACCGCGCTCGAACGGGCACGCCTCTCTCATGTGGCACGCGGCGTCGTTGAGGAATTCTAACTGCTTGATCCTTCCAGTAGTCATATGCTTGTCTCAAAGATTAAGCCATGCATGTGTAAGTATGAATAAATTCAGACTGTGAAACTGCGAATGGCTGATTAAATCAGTTATAGTTTGTTTGATGGTATCTACTACTCGAATAACCGTAGTAATTCTAGAGCTAATACGTACAACAAAGCCCGACTTATGGAAGGGAGGCATTTATTAGATAAAAGGTCGACGCAGGCTCAGCCCGTTGCTGCGATGATTCATGATAACTCGATGGATCACACGGCCATCGTTCTGGCGATGCATCATTAAAATTTCAGCCCTATCAACTTCCGATGATAGGATATTGGGCTACCATGGTGGTGACGGGTGACGGAGAATTAGGGTTCGATTCCGTAGAGGGAGCCTGAGAAACGGCTACCACATCCAAGGAAGGTAGCAGGCACGCAAATTACCCAATCCTGACACGGGGAGGTAGTGACAATAAATACAAAACTGGGCTCTGTGAGTCTTGTAATTCGAATGAGTACAATATAAATCCCTTAACGAGGATCCATTGGAGGGAAATTCTGGTGCTAGCATCCACGGTAATTCCAGCTTCAATAGCGTATATTTAAGTTGTTGCAGTTAAAAAGCTCGTAGTTGGACTTTCGGATAGGCCGGCCGGTCCGCCGTAGGTGTGCACCGGTCGTCTCGTCCCTTCTGTCGGTGATGCACTCCTGGCCTTAATTGGCCGGGTCGTGCCTCCGGCTGTTACTTTGAAGAAATTAGAGTGCTTAAAGAAAGCCTACGCTCTGTATATATTAGCATGGGATAACATTATAGGATTTCGGTCCTATTACATTGGCCTTCGGATCAGAGTAATGATTAACAGGGACAGTTGGGGCATTCGTATTTCATAGTCAGAGGTTAAATTCTTGGATTTATGAAAGACGAACAACTACGAAAGCATTTGCCAAGGATATTTTCATTAATCAAGAACAAAAGTTGAGGGCTCGAAGATGATCAGATACCGTCCTAGTCTTAACCATAAACGATGCCGACCAGGGATTGGCGGATGTTGCTTTTAGGACTCCGTCGGCACCTTATGAGAAATCAAAGTTTTTAGGTTCCGGGGGGAGTATGGTCGCAAGGGTGAAACTTAAAGGAATTGACGGAAGGGCACCACCAGGAGTGGAGCCTGCGGCTTAATTTGACTCAACACGGGGAAACATACCAGGTCCAGACATAGTAAGGATTGACAGACTGAGAGCTCTTTCTTGATTCTATGGGTGGTGGTGCATGGCCGTTCTTAGTTGGTGGAGCGATTTGTCTGGTTAATTTCATTAACGAATAAGACCTAGCATGCTAACTAGCTATGCAGAGTTATCCCTTCGCGGCCAGCTTCTTAGAGGGACTACGGACTTTTAGGTCGCGGAAGTTTGAGGCAATAACAGGTCTGTGATGCCCTTAGATGTTCTGGGCTGCACTCGTGCTACACTGATGTATTCAATGATCTTATAGCCTTGGCCGACAGTCCTGGGTATTTTTTGAAATTTCATCGTGATGGGGATAGATCATTGCAATTGTTGGTCTTCAACGAGGAATTCCTAGTAAGCGCGAGTCATCAGCTCGCGTTGACTACATCCCTGCCCTTTGTACACACCGCCTGTCGTTCCTACAAATTGAATAATCCGGTGAAATGTTTGGATCGCGGTGATGTGGGTGGTTTGCTGCCCGTGACATCGCGAGAAGTCCATTGAACTTTATCATTTAGAGGAAAGAGAAGTCGTAACAAGGTTTCCGTAGGTGACCTTCGGAAGGATCATTGTCGAAACCTGCAAAGCAGAACGAGCCACAAACACGATTTAAGCAGTTGGGGGTGGCGCTCGCTCGTCGTGCGCCTCCCTTTTGTCGCTAGATGCGCGCAAAAGATGTCGGACGTGGCAGTCCATCATCGCCCTAGGACAGCATGCACGGTCGGACGTGGTATGCCATCATGGCCCTCTGACAGTACACACGGTCGGACGACGTTGGGCGTGGCATGCCATCATCGCCCTTGGACAGCACGCACGGTCTGACGACGTCGAGCAGTGCATGCCATCATCGCCCTTGGGCAGCACTCACGGTCGAACGACGTCGGGCGTGGCATGCGATCATCACCCTTGGACAGCACGCACGATCAGATGACGTCGGGCATGGCATGCCATCATGGCCCTTTGACAGCACACACGATCGGATGACGTCGGGCGTTGCATGCCATCATCTCCCTTAGACTGCACGCACGGTCAAACCACGTCAGGCGTGGCATGCCATCATCGCCCTTGGGCAGCACACACGGTCGGACTACGTCGGGCGTGTCATGCCATCATTGCCCTTTGACAGCACGCACGATCGGACGACATCGGGCATGGCATGCCATCATGGCCCTTTGACTGCATCCATGGTTGGACGACGTCAGGCGTGGCATTCCATCATCGCCCTTAGACTACATGCACGGTCGAATGACGTCGGGCGTGGCATGCCATCATTTCCCTTGGACAGCACGCACGGTTGGACGACGTCGGGCGTGGCATGCCATCAATGTCTTTGGACTACTTTACACGGTCGGACGACGTCGGGCGATGCATGCCATCATCAACTTTGGACTAGGTCACACGGTCGAACGACATCGGGCATGGCATACCATCATCGCCCTTGGGCAGCACACACAGTCAGACTACGTCGGGCATTGCATGCCATCATCGCACATGGGCAGCACACACGGTCAGACCACGTTGGGCGTGGCATGCCATCATCGCCCTTGGACAGCACGCACGGTCGGACGACGTTAGGCGTGGCATGCCATCATCTCCCTTGGACTACTCACGCGGTCGGACGAGGTCTGGCGTGTCATGCCATCATCGCCCTTGGGCAGTACAGATGGTCGGACGATGTCGGGCGTGGCATGCAATCATGGCTCTTTGACAGCAAACACGGTAGGACGACATCGGGCATTGCATGCCATCATCGCCCTTGGACTGCACGCATGGTCGGACGACGTCGGGCGTGGCATGCCATCATCGCCCTTGGGCACCACAAGGCCGGACGACATCGGGCGTGTCATGCCATCATGGCCCTTTGACAGCACACACGGTCGGACAACGTCAGGCGTTGTATGCCATCATCGCCCTTGGAATGCATGCACGGTCGGACGACGTCGGGCGTGGCATGCCAACATGGCTCTTGGGCAGCACACACAGCCGGACGACATCAGGCTTGGCATGCCATCATGGCCCTTTGACAGCACACACGATCGGACGACGTTGGGTGTTGCATGCCATCATCGCCCTTGGACTGCACGCACGGTCGGACGACGTCGGGCGTGGCATGCCATCATGGCCCTTGGGCAGCACACACGGTCGGACGACGTCGGGCGTGGCATGCCATCATGGCCCATTGACAGCACAAAGGGCCGAACAACGTCGGGCGTGGCATGCCATCATCACCCTTGGACTGCACGCACGATCTAACGACGTTGAGCGTGGCATGCCATCATCGCCTTTGGACTAGTTGACACGGTCGGACGACGTCGGGTGTGGTATGCCATCATCGCCTTTGGACTAGTTGACATGGTCGGACGACGTTGGGCGTGGCATGCCATCATAGCCCTTTGAATGCACACATGGTCGGACGACATCGGGCGTGGCATGTCATAATCGCCCTTGGATAGCACACATGGTCGGCCATTGTTTCGCGTGTCATGCCATCATAGCCCTTGGATAGCACACACGGTCGGCCGTCGTCGGACGTGCCTGCACACAACGGTCGGCTGTGGCTTGCCCGCATCGGTCGTGGCTTGCGCGACATTGTTCGAGCTCTAGTCGAAACATGTGGATGTTCATGCCATACATAAATCAAAGGAGTTTGAAATAACTTTCATGCAAAACAAACATATTCATCTACTTTCTATTATCTTTTCTCAACGTTTTCGCCTCACGTTGCTCGTTCGTATCATTTTTCATTAGTTTTATGGTTCGTACGATATTGAAACATCTTTTATTTGTGCAGATATGTAGCCTATCATTACTTTGACATGTTTAGAAGTGTTTTCGAGCATTTCCGTATTTTTTCGACATTTAATCATTATTTTATTATTTATTTTTATGGTTTATTATTTTTTACGTCTCGTTTTAAAAATTAAAATGTATTAAATTTATTATTTTAAGGTTACTATATTAATTTTTGAATTTTGTGTGTTAATTTCATATTTTTTCGATATTTTTCCTATTTGTTATTAATTTATGACTTATTTTTTTGGAAATTTCAGAAAAAAATAAAAATTAAAAAGAATTGTTGAAAAATACTTTTTTTATATATAAAAGTCATTTGTGAAAGATAATGTGTGTTTGTACATTAGAACGTGCATATTTGGGTTGTACATTTCCATTATGATTCTCTGGAAAATCCATGTCTACTCTTGTCACATGGTTAATACTTTTTTAAGCATATATAAGGGGGGTAGAGGTGTTGGAGGCAGACTGAGGCGTTGGCAGGCGGACGACATAGGCGTCCTGTGGGCTTTGTAGGCGTGCTGCGTGGGCGCTTGATAGCATGAATGGCTTGTCCGTGCTACGCCGTTGGGCGTTTACAAAAACACGCCGGCGACGTCGGCGGGGCGAGTGAGGCGAAGGCAGGAGTACGTCACGGGCGTCTTGTGGGCTTAGTAGGCGTGCTACGTGGGCGCTTGATTGCATGCATGGCTTGTCCGTGCTACGCCGTTGGGCGTTTACAAAAACATGCTGGCGACGTCGACGGGGCGAGTGAGGTGAAGGCAGGCCAACGTCACGGGCGTCCTGTGGGCTTAGTAGGCGTGCTGCATGGGCTCTTGATGGCATGCATGGCTCGTCCGTGCTACGCCGTTGGGCGTTTACAAAAATATGTCGGCGACGTCTGCGGGGCGACTGAGGCGTAACAAGGAGGACGTCATGGGCGTCCTATGGGCTTAGTAGGCGTGCTGCGTGGGCGTTTGATGGCATGCATGGCTTCTCCGTGCTACACCATTGGGCGCTTACAAAAACACGCCAGCGACGTCTGCAGGGAGACCGTGCGTTGCCGAGGGAACTTCTCGCGATCGCTTTTATAGAAGCGTTCGGTGTGGAAACAGCAGTGCTTTCGGGCGATTGGGGAGTTCTAGAGCTTCTGTTACGGCTAACTCTAGGCGTCGTACGCACGGGGCACGTAAGGCCATGTATGGCCAGACGCTACTATGGACCGGGCGTAGGCATTTCCCCTGTGTGAACCTTAGTCTTCCTCCAACAATCTCTGCAGTGATTGAATTCTCAACTCCCTTAGGCACGCGCGCAACGGTGGGTACAGCATTGGCTTTGCAAAGAAGGCATTCGACATCGTCGTACGACATCTCATGTTGAGCGTTGGGGTAGATATCGGGCGTGCATCGTTGGAGCTATTCACGTACGGCGCATGAGTGGTATTGGGCATGTGTGGTTAGGTTGGATCCCTGCTTCGAGCAGCGACGTCCTAACTCGCTGCCATCTGGGTGGCGGATGAAGTGCAACCTAGGCTTGATGGACGTCGGAATCCTGTGTTGCATACCTACTACCAAGGCATTCGACATCATCCCACGCCTTCCCTTGCTTCATCGTGCGATGGAGTGGTCCGCGAGCGGCGCCTCGAATTATCGGATACAGTAGACGCAGTGGGCATGGGGCCTTCACCGGCTCCTATCTGCCCAAAACGAATGCTCCTTGCGAATGACTGCCGCGCTCGCCTTAGACCCGACCGCGCTCGATCGGGCACGCCTCTCTCATGCGGCACGTGGCATTGTTGAGGAATTCTAACTGCTTGATCCTTCCAGTATTCATACGCTTGTCTCAAAGATTAAGCCATGCATGTGTAAGTATGAATAAATTCAGACTGTGAAACTGCGAATGGCTCATTAAAT
>JABWTJ010000584.1:452084-457084 GCA_016801875.1 Solanum sitiens
CCGTGAAAGCGTGGCCTAACGATCCTTTAGACCTTCGGAATTCGAAGCTAGAGGTGTCATAAAAGTTACCACAGGGATAACTGGCTTGTGGCAGCCAATCGTTAATAGCGACGTTGCTTTTTGATCCTTCGATGTCGGCTCTTCCTATCATTGTGAAGCAGAATTCACCAAGTTTTGGATTCTTCACCCACTAATAGGAAACGTGAGCTGGGTTTAGACCATCGTGAGACAGGTTAGTTTTACCCTACTGATGACAGTGTCACAATAGTAATTCAACCTAGTAGGAGAGGAACCGTTGATTCACACAATTGGCCATCGCGCTTGGTTGAAAAGTCAGTGGCGCGAAGCTACCGTGTGCTGGATTATGACTGAACGCCTCTAAGTAAGAATATGCGCTAGAAGCAACGCATGCGCCCGCTGTCCGCTTGCCGACCCACAGTAGGGGTCTTTAGCCCCCAAGGGCACGTGTCATTGGCTAAGTCGTCGCGATGGAAGCGTCACGATGACCGCCTTGAAGTACAATTTCCATCGATCGGCGGGTAGAATCCTTTGAAGATGACTTAAACACGCGATGGGGTATTTAAGTGGCAGAGTGGCCTTGCTGCCACAATCCACTGAGATTCAGCCCTTTGTCGCTCCGATTCGTCCCCCCCCCCCACGTCCCCCCTCCCCCAACCTCAAATCCAATCATTTCTAATTTTTCAATTGAGAGGTTCATGTACTGCTTGCATCCTTGAAAGGGAAAAAGGTAACTAAGTGTTGAAAGAATAACATGGCACGTGAAGTTCACTAGTTTGCCGCTAAGTGTTGAGATATACGTTGTACGACGATCAAACACTTGTCCAATAACTAAGCCCCATTGCGAGGTTTTTCGTGACGTTGAGTTCGTTTTTCAAGCCTAATGACATGTTAAGGTACTAATAACGATGTCTCTATAAGCGGTTTTTTGGGATGTTGGGTGCGATTTTAAAGCCATGTGAGATGTCAAGGGGCAAATGGGTCTACGTACGTAGCACGGGCATTCCACGTCCGCGGCCAGGCGACATCTGCCAAGGGCTGCGCTGAACGGGAGTGGACTGCAAAATCCGCCCTTGTACTGCACACACGGTCGGACGACATCGGCTGTGGCATGCCATCATCGCCTTTGGACTACTTGACACGGTGGGACGACGTCGCCCGTGGCATGCCATTATAACCCTTGGGCAGCACACACGGTCCAACGACATCGGGCTTAACATGTCGTCATGGCCTTTGGACTAGGTGACACGATTGGACGACGTTGGGCGTGGCATGCCATCATCGCCCTTGGGCAGCACACACGGTAGGACGACGTAAGGCGTGGAATTCCATCATCCCCCTTGGACAGCACGCACGGTCAGACGATGTCGGGCATGGCATGCCATCATGGCCCATTGACAACACACATGGTTGGACGACGTCGGGCGTGGCATTCCATCATCGCCCTTGGACTGTACGCATGGTCGAACGACGTCGGGCGTGCCATGCCATCATCGTCCTGGGGCAGCACACACGGTCGGACTACGTCAGGCGTGGCATGTCATTATCGCCCTTGGGCAGCACACACGGTCGGACGTGGTAGTCCATCATCTCCCATGGACAGCACGCACGGTGGAACGATGTGGGGCGTGGCATGCCATCATGGCCCTCTGACAGCACACACGGTCAGACGATGTCGAGCTTGCCATGCCATTATCGCCCCTTGACTGCACGCACGGTCGAACGACGTCGGGCGTTGCATGCCATCATCGCCCTTGGACAGCACGCACGGTTGGACGACGTCGGGCAGTGCATGCTATCATAGCCCTTGGGCAACACTCACGGTCGGACGATGTTGGACGTGGCATGCCATCATCGCCCTTGGACAACACGCACGGTCAGACGACATCAGGCGTGGCATGCCATCATGGCCCTTTGACAGCACACACGATCGAATGAAGACGGGTGTGGCATGCCATCATTGCCCTTGGACTGCACTCAAGGTCGAACGACGTCGGGCGTGGCATGCCATCATCGCCCTTGGGCAGCACACAGGGTCGGACTACGTCGGGCGTGGCATGCCATTATCGCCCTTGGGCAGCACACACGGTCGGACGTGGCAGTCCATCATCGCCCTAGGACAGCATGCACGGTCGGACGTGGTATGCAATCATGGCCCTCTGACAGTACACACGGTCGGATGACGTTGGGCGTGGCATGCCATCATCGCCCCTTGACTGCACGAACGGTCGAAAGACGTCAGGCGTGGCATGCCATCATTGCCCTTGGACAGCACGCACGGTCGGATGACGTCGAGCAGTGCATGCCATCATCGCCCTTGGGTAGCACTCACGGTCGAACGACGTCGGGCGTGGCATCCGATCATCACCCTTGGACAGCACGCACGATCAGATGACGTCGGGCATGGCATGCCATCATGGCCCTTTGACATCACACACGATCGGATGACGTCGGGCGTTGCATGCCATCATCGCCCTTAGACTGCACGCACGGTCAAACCACGTCAGGCGTGGCATGCCATCATCGCCCTTGGGCAGCACACACGGTCGGACTACGTCGTGCGTGGCATGCCATCATTGCCCTTTGACAGCACGCACGATCGGACGACATCGGGCATGGCATGCCATCATGGCCCTTTGACTGCATCCACGGTTGGACGACATCAGGCGTGGCATTCCGTCATCGCCCTTGGACTACATGCACGGTCGAATGACGTCGGGCATGGCATGCCATCATTTCCCTTGGACAGCACGCACGGTTGGACGACGTCGGGCGTGGCATGCCATCAATGTCTTTGGACTACTTTACACGGTCGGACGACGTCGGGCAATGCATGCCATCATCAACTTTGGACTAGGTCACACTGTCGAACGACGTCGGGCGTGGCATACCATCATCGCCCTTGGGCAGAACACACAATCAGACTACGTCGGGTGTTGCATGCCATCATCGCACATGGGCAGCACACACGGTCAAACCACGTTGGGCGTGGCATGCCATCATCGCCCTTGGACAGCACGCACGGTCGGACGACGTTAGGCGTGGCATGCCATCATCTTCCTTGGACTGCTCACACGGTCGGACGACGTCTGGCGTGGCATGCCATCATCGCCCTTGGGCAGTACAGACGGTCGGATGATGTCAGGCGTGGCATGCAATCATGGCTCTTTGACAGCACACACGGTAGGACGACATCGGGTGTTGCATGCCATCATCGCCCTTGGACTGCACGCACGGTCGGACGACATCGGGCGTGGCATGCCATCATCGCCCTTGGGCACCACAAGGCCGGACGACATCGGGCGTGTCATGCCATCATGGCCCTTTGACAGCACACACGGTCGGACGACGTCAGGCGTTGTATGCCATCATCGCCCTTGGAATGCATGCACGGTCGGACGACGTCGGGCGTGGCATGCCAACATGGCTCTTGGGTAGCACACACAGCCGGACGACATTGGGCTTGGCATGCCATCATGGCCCTTTGACAGCACACACGATCGGACGACGTCGGGTGTTGCATGCCATCATCGCCCTTGGATTGCACGCACGGTCGGACGACATCGGGCGTGGCATGCCATCATGGCCCATGGGCAGCACACACGGTCGGACGACGTCGGGCGTGGCATGCCATCATGGCCCTTTGACAGCACAAACGGTCGAACAACGTCGGGCGTGGCATGCCATCATCGCCCTTGGACTGCACGCACGATCTAACGATGTTGAGCGTGGCATGCCATCATCGCCTTTGGACTATTTGACACGGTCGAACGACGTCGGGTGTGGCATGCCATCATCGCCTTTGGACTAGTTGACATGGTCGGACGACATCGGGCATGGCATGCCATCATAGCCCTTTGACAGCACACACGGTCGAACAACGTCGGGCGTTGCATGCCATCATCGCCCTTGGACTGCACGCACGGTCGGACGACGTCGGGCGTGATATGCCATCATGGCCCTTGGGCAGCACACACGGTCGGATGACATCGGGCGTGGCATGCCATTATCGCCCTTGGACTGCACGCACGGTCGAACGACGTCGGGCGTGGCATGCCATCATCGCCCTTGGATAGCACGCATGGTCGGACGACGTCGGGCGTGGCAGGCCATCAATGCCTTTGGACTACTTGACACGGTCGGACAACGTCGGGCGATGCATGCGATCACCGCTTTTGGACTAGGTGACACGGTCGAACGACGTCTGGCGTGACATGCCATCATCGCCCTTGGGCACCACACACGGTCAGACGTCATCGGGCGTGGCATGCCATCATGGACCTTTGACAGCACACACGATCGAACGAAGTCGGGCGTGGCATGCCATCATTGCCCTTGGACAGCATGCACGGTCGACGACGTCGGGCGTGGCATGCCATCATGGCGCTTGGACAGCACAAACGGTCGGATGACGTCGGGCATGGCATTCCATCATGGCCCTTTGACAGCACACACGGTTGGACAACGTCGGGCGTGGCATGCCATAATCGCCCTTGGACTGCACACACGGTCGAACAACGTCGGGCGTGGCATGCCATCATCGCCTTTGGACTAGTTGACACGGTCGGACGACGTCTGGTATGGCATGCCATCATCGCCTTTAGACTAGTTGACACGGTCGGACGACGTTGTGCGTGGCATGCCATCATCGCCTTTGGACTAGTTGACACGGTCGGATGACGTCGGGCGTGGTATGCCATCATAGCCGTTGGACAGCACATATGGTCGAACGACGTCGGGCGTGGCATGTCATCATTGCCCTTGGACAGCACACACGGTCGGCCATTGTCGGGCGTGTCATGCCATCATAACCCTTGGACAGCACACACGGTCGGACATTGTCGGACTTGCCTGCACACAACGGTCGGCCGTGGCTTGCCCGCATTGGTCGTGGCTTGCGCGACATTTGTCGAGCTCTAGTCGAAACATGTGGATGTTCATGCCGTACATAAATCAAAGGAGTTTGAAACAATCTTCATGCA
>JABWTJ010000584.1:464584-467206 GCA_016801875.1 Solanum sitiens
GAAGAGTCGGAATTTGGTAAAACGGTTGTAACCATAGGTGTAAAATATTGTGTGGGATGGTATCATGCTGGAACAGTCAGGGTACGACTCCCCAAGGACCAAACAAGGACCCTCGAGGAGGACCCTTGAAGCAGCAGGGCATGACGGACCCCATGGCGGGGCGTCACATACGCAACGGGGCATCGAGGCCTCCGTCATGCCAGCCTTAGCGCTTGAGGAGAAAGCCTCCGCCTGCACAAGTCTCTGACCAGCGTGACGGATGTGCAGGACGGAGGGAAACTAGTCCGTCACGGCCACGACGGTCCGTCATAGTGGAACCGTCGTGCGCTTGGGGAGAAAGCCTCCGCCTGCACAAGTCTCTGACCAACGTGACGGATGTGCAGGACGGAGGGATGTCAGTCCGTCACGCCCACGATGAACCATCGTCGGGGATCCGTCGTGGAAGGTCTGTGGCAGTTTCGAAAAAGTTAGTTTTTAGTTAGTTAATTAATTAAGTGTCTTAGGGGTAATAAGTGGTTTAAGAGAGGCTAATTAAGTTACTTAAGACCCCACTATAAATACCCAACCCTCATTAGCCTAATCATTCTCTCAAAAACAAAACTCTCTTCCTTCTCTCTACTTTCTCTCTCTATTGGAAGACTCCATTGGAGATCAACTTGGGGACATCATTGGGGGCTGGATTAGCACGAAATTCACCATTCAAAACGTCATCAAACCTTAAGGTATGGGATCTAATTCACCTTTGAGATTCTTTCCTCAAAGGGTTCCTTCAAAGCTTTTTTCCAAAAAGTTGAGTTTCTTATGGGTTTCATCCAAATCCGAATTTGATCATGTGAATTGAGTTAATTATGTATTATTTGGGTTAGAATGAATAGATTATCATGAATTGTAACTTGATTATGGTGAATTGAAGTAGTTTGATCTAGATTGTGGGTGATGACCCCTAACCCTTAACCCTAAATGTAGAATTGATATGGATTAGGTTGAGTTTGATAGAATTGATCTCCTAATTAGTTAAATGGTCTTTAATGATTGTCATTGCATTGATTATGGGTCTATTATGATGAATTGAAGTTCTTCACACCTATGTTCTTGAATATTGAATCTAAGTTAAGAAGATACACTTGAGATCATGTTATTAAACTTTGATGTAGTATTGCTTCATAGTATAGTGCTTCTCCTTGATTAGTTCTTGTGATTTATTATTTAATTACATTGACGTGATGATCTAAGATTGGTTGATCTATGGGTTAATTGTATGGTCCTTTATTGATGAACTAGGGAGGAGTATTGGTAAGTCTTGATGATCCTAGCCTTTACTTCAAATTATGGTTAATTGTCATCAAGTGATAATGTTATGTTGAAGTATGCTTTGATTGATGTGATAAGTTTATATGATACATGAATTGATATGCTTAGGTTGGTTGTGAGGTTGCTAGGTGTAATGTAATATAGCGAAGTTGTACGATGTGCCCTATTATGATGAGATGTACGAGGGTTAACTTCACCTATATGGATTGTTAATGAAAGGACTAATTCTCATACAATTCTTATTGAGCTATAATGATGATTATACGAGGGATTGACCCTCCTATCTAATTAAATTGAGAAAATTAATAAAGATTAAAGATTTATCTAAATGGGGACTTAGCTTAGCACCGAGCGAACTTGACAATGGGAGGTGATGACTTGTCCCTAGAAAGGAAAGATTCATCCTAGAAGTTGCCCATGTGACGATAACTTCCGTTAATGAGGGATGTGTCACTTTAAGGGATTCCCATGAGGAGCGTCCCATATTACCAAATGGTATGAATAGGGATATCTACCTCTTAGTTCTTGAACTATGTTGCCACCATAGGATACTAGCTAGTGGATCCACCTAGATAGCTATGTTTACGTAGGTTCTACCTTGGCCGGTAGACCACCTTCAATCGGTGTAAGGTTTCATGACACCGGATCCCGCATTCGATTATGTGGTCTATGTCGGTTAAGGCAAATGTTCCCTAAACTAAAATGAATGAATAAGGTATAGGCTAATCAAAGTAACTTGAGAGGTTGGCTATAGCTTAGGTAGGGGTATGGGACTCTACCTACGCCTTACACTAGTTTGCCTTCATAGGAACTTTGAAAGGTCAATATTATATATGTAAAGCGATGGTATGATGTAAATGGTTTGTATGTTGAGTAACATGCTTATGAATATAATGTTGTTGTCTTTGCTTGAAGAAGGATTGTATCATGACATGAAGAGTATGTTGGTAAGTAAGTTGCTAATTGTAGTCTTGGTAGGTTACTTGATTGAGTAGGAGACATGGTAATTTTACTTGATCATTGCACTTGTGACTTATTGAAGGTTATCATTAGTATACTTTGCTTTGCTATGGTTTAATTGCATATGTAGTCTATTATGTTTTCATAAATGTCCCTTTTTAAATATATTTGATTGGTAATTGTATTTGAGATTCCATACTTAGTACATGTGGAGTACTAATCCCTTTTCTTTCCCTTTTTCCAAACATTTTAGGTTCGGGTCGTTGAGCTTGATCCAAATTGCTAGGAAGGAAGACTTGGGTATTTTGCCATCCAAGTGGTAGGTCCTCACTCTCTCGAGGACGTGGCCGA